>DWEC01000112.1:0-21681 GCA_018245735.1 Microceris miodesmiata
AACCTTAAAGCTCTCAATAATGACGTTACCGATGCGTGCTTAGTCATAAACTTTCACACTTATAAATTTCAGTAAGAATGAGAAACAGTAATAGAGAATGGTGATGATGATGAAGTTACCAATTTTCTTATTGTATATGGACATCGTATAAAAATCTACAGATGTTGATTTATTTTCCCGGAACAGTTCCTCTTTAAAGGAACGACAAGAGAAAAATATATCAGTACAATATCCCATTATCCCAGCGGAATAGACAAACAATAATGGTAGACAAAATGGCAGATAAAATAAACGGTTTAATTGAAATTTGCTGTTGCTGGACACGCGTCTGTCTAATTGACGCACGCCCGATTAAATTTCAGGTCATTAAATATAATCCAAAATGGAAGGCAGCGGATTTGGTCTGCATTCAAATAATTATGTATAAAATCCTGCAAAGTTTTTTCGCGTAGGTACATTTATTTTAGCGCGGAAACAGTGTCGTAACGAAAGTTGTATAAAAGCATCAACTGGAACGCGATGTGCGAATGGTGTTTAAGCGCTGACACTTCGCGATATCACCTTAAAACATTCCACTTTTGAAGTGATTATGATGAATTATTGTTACCTGTTTTAAAAATATTTGTTATAGACATTATAAATGTTGTTATGTAGGAATTGTGTTTAAACGCTGACACTTCACGATATCACCTTATTCCATTTTTGAAGTGATTATGATGAATTATTGTTACCTGTTTTATAAAAATCTGTTATATTATAAATGTTGTTATGTAGAAATGGTGTTTATGCGCTGACACTTCACGATATCACCTTATTCCATTTTTGAAATGTTTATGATGAATTACTATTGATCATTATTTTTTCATCATTAGCCTACTCCCGTCCACTGCTGGACATAGGCCTCTTCAATAGCACGTCACTGAGCTCGATCTTCAGCTCGTCGCGTCCAATTGCTACCAACCACTTTGTTATTGTTACCTATTTTAAAATATCTGTTATATTATAAATGTTCTTACAACATGAACTGCGTAATGTTTACGCAATACTTGCACTTGAATTAGTTATTTTTGTTATATGATCAAGCTCACTTCTATAAGTTAGGGAGAGAGCCTCGATTACCTCAATATGTACCACTATGTAGGACATTAAGTATTTCAAAGCGGCAAAAATGCATTATTACGTTGAAAGCGCGAGCGATACCAGAAGTTAGAAATAGTAAGAAAAATAGTATTTCAGTTAAGAGAACGGGAACTAGAAATTTTATCTAAAACAAGAGTCCTAACCAGAATGCAGCTTGCGGCTTGTATTTTTGCCCGGATAGGAAATATCACTTTAAAATGATATCGTGGAAGACAGGGCACATTTATTTTCACACGGACGCGGCGCCGGAACTAGAGCTGCTTCCGGTGTAAAAGCGCTAGCCGGAACATTACGTGACGTTGGTTTTTAAACATTAACAACTGCGTTATCTATATTTCTTATCAAATTTCTCACTGCGTGTTCGATGATACTTTGAACATACAAAAAATTTTAATACGCCTGAATCATGCAGTAATAGCTAAGCATTGCGTTTGCGCCTTCGTCTTAGAGACTCAAATGCATTTTACGAAGGTATAAATATTATGATTTTGTGATTGGTTAATTATTATTTTTTATATTAAAGCTGTTGATTTTTCATTGAAATTAAACATTTCAATTTGACCTCTATTATTTATTGATCTTGTCTTCTCGAAATACTTCACAACTTCACCTATAGACATTTGATAAAGATTCAGAGAAATTTATAGAACTTTTCGTCTAAAAAATATTTAACAAATATTACACGAACATCATTAAATTACATGTCACAGAACATGTTGAAAACAAATTATCTGCTTCTCCCACAAATGTTAATGGACATTTATTTCCAGCTTCAAGTAAATTGCAGAGTAAAATCAGTCTACTACAATAGCTTCATTAGAGCACCGTGCCGAACCACTCTTTGAATCGGCGATTATAAAAGATGAATCAGCTTAATGAATAAATCGGCCGGCTGGTTCGGGCAGACGAAACGGTTTACCTTAGTATTTAAAAACGACACGAACCGGCCGGAAATCGTGGTTTTGCGATCGAATGAGAAAAAAAACATTTTCCAGTGTTTCATTATTAATTGGAGAAAAGAAATTTTTTAATCAATCCGTTGCCCGTTAGATTGTTTAGCCCGTTAGATTGTTTCCTTTGTCTGCTTTAATAATGGTGTAAACTTTTTGCGATGTCCTTAAATTCAGCACACTAAATTACAATTTTTTATCTTACTGTTAATACACTAATCTTTATGTTTTGTCACATACAATTCAATTTTGTTTTTGTATTTATTATTAAAATATAACTTATTAATAATAACGTACGTAATTTATCATTTTCATCAACCTTTTATCGTTCCACTATTGGACAGGCTTTCTTCTAAGGAATGAAAAGGACTGAGGCCATAGCAGGTAACGCTGACCGATCGCAAGTTGGCAGACTTTCCACGCCTTAGAGAAAGTTATGGAAAATTCTAAGCTGTACAGGTTTCTTCCCGATGTCTTTTTTAACCGTTATCGGCCGTTTAACCGTTATATTTATTTAATCACTGATATGTTGTACGTAATATTTAACTGTAAGTTTTATTAATTAATTTATTTTAAATTTAAATGTATGTCACTTACATATATCTACATATTTTGCATTTATAGTTTAGGTGACACACAGGTATACATGACATAGTTAACTGTGACATCATTGCTCGTCTTTTCATATTTGTGTTACTTTTATTTGTAGCGCAAGAAATATACTTTTCTATTAATTGTTCGTAAATATCTACATTATATACACTTGATTAACTTATGTACCGGTTTGACTGACTCAGGTATTCTGGGGATAGGCTATCGAGTGTTTTTATGATATCCCCAAAAACCACATACGAGTTTAACAACAAATGAATACACAAGGATTAAAAAGGTATAAAAATTACATAGAATATCAAAAAGGTATCGTATAAAAAGATACATCACAGTACTCAACACTAAAGACTAAATTACACCATTCAGGTATCAATGTCACACAATATAAATAACTGTGACCGGTCAGATCCCAAACCATGGCCGGCGTAAAAAAGTTACATTCCATACAGAGTGGAACCAATTTAACCCGACAGACATAAAGCTAATTTAAACCGTTTGAATGCTGAACAGGCATCACACTGTCCAGTATTCAGGCCATCAGCTCTAAATAAGCCTCAACTCCGTTAGTACGGGTATGAGGATGAACTTGAATAGCTGCACAGCTGACAGTTGGAATAGTCTATTAAATAAAGTTGGACTAAACAGAGTACTCGATGGCCATCAACAATTAAATTGTGAATCCAAAAACAGTATTGGGATCAAGAAACACTTGGGGAGGTATATAGACGTAAGGTAAAGATTGCTCATTAACTACTAATGGGTATGAATGGACAATACATAATTGTCTAATAAACAATAAAAAAATCAACCCAGATGCCCTCAGTGTAGGCATTATAGAAAATACCTTTAGGGGAAGCCTCTGTCCAGCAGTAGACTTAATCAGACTGATTGTGAAGATGATGATAAAAACCTGAAACAGAATTTAAAGTTTCAATACTCGCACAATAAATTTATCAACCCATATCGCACTGGTATGCGATACTTCATGATGGCGCGCGATATGACACACTATGTTACTACATCCTACAATTAAGTATGTAAGTAGATAGTTCTGATAATTATCTCGTCAACACAGGCACGTTTGTAGAACTAGAAACATTCCATCTAAGTTCTAAGTGACAGTAATGCATTTCAAATTAGTTCGCTGAGAGCATTTAGAAGTTCGATCTTATGAACTTCAATCTTGAATAGAAAATGAATGAATATATTATTCTAAAAGCTCAATTAGATTTTAAATGTAGTATAATCTCGACTAATCCACGTCGTACAATTACTTTACGAGATATTTACTTGTTATTTAAGTAACATTTAGTAAAACGGTATTTGTAGTAAACTAAAATACATAAAAAGATAAAATTTAATTTTATGTTATTCAGTCAACTTGTGCGGATTTATTAAACCGTTCTATATATCTACCCCTTAACGTATTAAGCGCAATAATAGTATAATAGCGATTAAATAATGACCATACAAATATTGTCAATGAGATGACCGGCGAATGAACAGGCCTGGCCTTAATGTTCAAAGATAAAAAGTTATAATGAAGAAATTTTATAAATTTAAAACTTTGTTCAATTTATTACAAAATTGAATTTGAAAAGTTAACACGCTGATCTCCCAAGCGGAGGGTTTTAGGACCAATTTACGCCAAATAAACATCCAAATGAAGAATAAATCCATTCTGGGTAAGAAGTTTTCAAACACAAATATCCTTTTATTTTTTCTCTTCAATATCAAAACATAAAGAGGTAGTTTATTATTATATTATCACGGCAGGTCCTTTAAGAGTTAGCCAGAGAACGACGAATGCCAAATGCCCGGACGTGTTTCTTCTGTATTTATCACTCACTTCATCGTACACCACTGTGGTTTAATTTAATAGCACTTTAATGGTCGTTACGTGCTTAAATATGTTAAGCAATTAACACTGCAAATTTAATGTCTCTATTGCAAATACAAAAATAACAAAAGCAATGTAACACCTAAATAGCTGACGTGCCAACGATTCACACATTTACCACAGGAATATATGAAGCAAACGATCATGTAGCAATCGTACGTGGACATCTCGCTATTTACATTGTACGTACCAATATCGCTCAGTCCTCATGCTTTATATTAGATTATTGAATGATATTGTTATATCGATGTTCAGTCAAAATATACAAATCCTATGACTGTAAAGATAAAATCATTAGAAAAAAATTATATATTTATAAAAATATCAAATTTAGATCCCATGAATTAATATTATAAAATCGACTGATTTGTACTAGTCAATTTTGATATTTGTCTATGTCTATCTATGTCCGCGTGGTCGTGATTATAGTTTGTATAATAGTTATAAGGCCTGGTATAAATGGTAAGATATAATACTGAACTCTTACTTTTGATGATTGTAATTAATTGAGGGGTAGGTAATTGCTCATCTGTGATGCGCAATTACCTACCCCTCAAGATACCTACTCTTTAGCATTACCACCGCTGCAGAAATTAGTTTCATGTAACAACTTCATGAAACTATAAACAAAATTAAATGTTAATTCAATTTTTCAGTTCGTTTAATATTCATGTATGTAATTCGTTTTGCTTTGATTTATGTTTCTAGAGTGCTGTCTAGACTTCTGGAGAAGGAAAAATGAAGTAATATACTGACATTTTTGGATATTCGAGAAATATTTATACGAGTTTCTGAAGGTGATTCAGAAAGTCATTCATTATTAAATTTCATTGTACTTGTCTGATTTTGAGGATAATCAGAAGTTAATTAACGTATAATTTGTTATAATGTAACACTACTTGAGTTGTTTTGACGTATAAATGTCATGGCTATACAAAATAACTTTCGTAATGACAGTATTAGTGTGAGTTTCTAATTGTAATTGGACATCACGTAGACAAGGAGTGATAGTGTAGCAGTTAGAATACGGTCGCTTTGGCGATCGCGGATTTAAATTATTCCGCTTACATCTCTACAATATTTTGTGCATTTTAAGATTAAATGGCAGTTGCAGTGAGGGTGAAGAAAAAAAATTGTAAGGAAACCTGCACACTTTATAATTCTCCATATTGTTCTCTAAGGCGTGTCCAGTCTGCCAATCCGCACTTGGCCAGCCTACTAGATTACGGTCTTAAGCCTTCTTTTTATGAGACTCGTATGTAACAGTAAAAATGATAAGATTTGCTGATGATGTTATAGGTAAAATCAAATGAATCTCAGCAATTTCCCGAATTAGAACTGAAACATCTGTTGCGATATATTTAGGCTAGAGGCTAGGACACAGGCACAGAGGCTAGGACAAAACGCAAACTATTTTACATTTGGGCAATTCCATTTGGCTTTGGACATCATGTAACCTGCATTTTACAGTTACCTGATGTCCAATAGTTAGTAACAATTCCAAAACCCAGGTGCCCTGTTAGCTGAGTCTTATAAGCTGTTCAATACTTCAATAAAATGGCTAAAATATTTTTAAAAATACCAACCAATTGAATATTTACCTCATTTTAATAACAAAACACTTTTATCTGATTAACATTACACCGCTGTCCGCTATTAATTTTCATTAAGCCGCTCGGTTAATTAATAAAATGCACTTAATACATTAAAAAGCCAGGTGAGAGTGCATATGGACGTTAATTACTTAAATGTTACTTTGGGGGGTGAATGTGATTAATGCCAAGGGGTGCCATGGGGTGCAGTGGGATATGAAATATGGACTGGCACAGTTTGACAAATGTGCACTTGCGGCTTTATTAGTTTGTTGTTACAGTTTCGAAGTTAAAATGGAAGCGTAATAAAATTTCTGGCAAATGTGATTGTACTCTTTGTTTACACACTTTGTTAATAAGAACTCCCTGTGCGTTGTTCGACAGAGGAAATACAGGTGGCACGCTCGGTTCTATATAAAACCAGCTATGGTTACATAAGTGTCTTTTTTCTAGAGCAAATATATTTAGGGTACGCACACTATCTGAAACTACCTTCGTACCTTTTCTCTGTACGATAGTACATACAGGAAATATAAGATAGTATTGATTGAAAATTGCAACATTAATTCGATAACTTTAATAAATAATGAACAGAAAAAGAAATCTAATAAAAAAAGATATTGATAATTTACATTAAATACCACTTTCATCGTGGTTATCATCATCATCAATATCGTCATTATCATTCATGTCATCATCATCATCAATTCGTTCACCTGTGATCAAGGATTCATTCAGAATGGTGAGAGTTGGCACTATAGTCTATGTCACTAGAAAAGTCTTACAAAATAAAAAAATTTTTACAAGATTTTGTTGTATAGGTAAATTATAAGGAATGATAAATTTAGAGAGACTTGTAACGAAATTTTAATGTTTCTATCAATTGTCTTACGTATATCTTACCTTAGACTTTTGAAAGATTTCAAGAGATTTGTTAATACAACTCAACTCACTCTTCTAAGTTGCACAGCTGAAACTTTACTGGACTACTTGAATCCGAGTTCAACTACACTTTGAACTGCACGAAGTTTCACTGGCATTAAATTTCCTTTAAACAATTCATTTAGAGCTCTCGATTCTTCCGCCAATCTTTTCTCATTTAATTTTCCTTCTTCTAGATGATAAATTTACAACTTAAGTCTCTATGGCCATTCTTCGATGACTCAGAAGATTCCATCTAAATCTAATATTAACTGGACGAAATTTTCTCTAGGACTAAAAACCAACGAGTACTGACCAACCCGATGAGTGCTGTGTTCTTCGAAACCAGAGATCACCTATAGCCAGTACTTCTCTTAGCAAAACATAGATAAAAATCTCTTTGTGGTTTGATTGGGTGAGTCTTCTTCTTTTTTAGGTAACTCTCCAACAACAGAAGATCTAAAATCAAGTACCGTAACCTATCTTTGCAAAGTGGAACGTCTTGGATGGACCTTCTATTCCAAGATATTATCAGTTTCCAAGCATTGACCAATTTCTTTATTAATTGTATCAATAACACCTGTTTACGGGTGTGGTATGTACTCGTATTAAACAAATGAAGTACGATACCATCTGTTCCCCTCGAGCGTGCATTACAATTGCAACGGCCCAAATTGTAATAATTACAATTTTAATATTACAAAGCACGTTTCATCCAATTGAATATTTAATACGTTTATAGCGATAATTGTGGCAATTCATATTGCTTACTGATTCAGTACAATAAATTCCGATAATTATTCAGGGAACTTACCCTGTGAGTGCGATGGAATTCAAGTATGAATTATATGAAAGAGTGAATGGGTACTGGCAACTTTTCAACTTTAAATTGTATTTATAAGATTCTTTAATTGGCCTCTTTTGTGAAGTTGAGAATGTATAAATGTATAGACAGTTGTATATTAAAATACTAGGATTATTTTGTTAACAGAATATTGCACTTTTTAATGTCAACAATTATTATCTAGCTAGCAATGTTGTCATGTCATCTCTATGAAAGCTAACGTAGGTACAGTTTGGTGACATTACGAGTACTTCAATGGCAATAGGCAAAAATGGCAAATGGCAAAAACGTGCATACATTGCCTACATGCCATGAATGCATGCGTAACATCAATGTGTAATTTATGAATATGATTGATAAACATTTACTCTAATATTTTTAATGAATTCGAACTTCTATTTTTGGCTATTGGCAGACGCAATATAACTCATAAGGTCAAATTTTATTATATAGCAAGCAATGTTGTCCATTCATTTGAATAACAATGTAAGTACAGATATAGAAAAGAAGAATAATGTTTTGAACAGTTTTTTGTAAAATATGTTGTCCTGGCTATGTTGTCCTGGCTACGGTGAAAGCAAGAAAATAAGACTCTAAAAATCAACAATCTTTTAAAAATAAAAAAGTCTACTGATTATCACGTCAACAGACGGAAATCTAAAAACTATTCAAGATGAAAAACAAACTATAAAACTATGACTATAACTGTATGAACTAACCGGCCCGGTGGGATGACGATCTGAGAAAGGCTGCAGGCAGATGTTGGATGCGACAAGCCGAGCATAGGGCGCGAAGGCCTATTGGGGAGGCCTATGCCCAACAATTGACAGAGATAGGCCGATGATGATGATGATCCAAGATGAAATAACTTTAATAGTAAATATGTCATACTGTAAAGTATTAAATATAGCAAGTATTACATATAGTAAGTAGTAGTATTACAAATAGTAAGTAGTATGACATATAGTAAGTATTACACTAGTAATAGTGCATGTGTATTGAAAAGAACTATCAAACGAAATAATAGCTCGCCGGTACAAAGGCACAAGTGCAGGCAGCCGCATTAAAACACAAAATGAAAACCGAAAAAAAACTAAACCTAAAAAGTATATCTCCAAAATATATTTTACAATAATAAATGCAAAAACTTACATTAAAAAAATAGCATGCGCCATCTTTAATTTCGAGACAAAGAATGCTGCTTACAAAAAAATTGTACACAATTTTTGCTTGTAAGTGTGTTCTATACTTTTATTTAAATTGTTCCACAAATAAAAGTCAAAGTGAAATAGTAATGTTCTTTGTAAATAAATATGTTCCATAAACGTGGATGTCACTGTTTCACATTTATTTTGTCAAATTATTGCCAAACTTTAATAGAGTGACACTGAAACCTTGTCTTGGAGAGAAACTTTGTCTTTGAATTTTAAAATTCTGTGTAAAATTACAAGTTTATTTTAAAATTTTATTATGCATAGTGTTTTTAGTTTCCAAATTTTATGTTTTTTTAATAATTGCAACTTTCTCTAGTTATTGGCAAAGAATGTCTAATGTAAAATATGCTTAATTTTTGTATATTAATTCCATAATTTGATTTAACTTTACATAGATGTAAAAAGGAATTAAAAACGATTTAACAGACACCAGTAATCACCAAATTTCACAATAAATATACCTATTAACGAATTAGTTTTAAAGCAAAGTATTTATGAAATTTCCGCTGTAACATCAATTAATGTCATGTTATCGTGTTACCCAACTCATACCTAACGAAACAAATATTAAAACATTAAATAAGACATTAAAATGAACAAAATAATTGTACAATTTATCAACATAAATATAAAAAGAAGCCACAAATTAACGCAATAAAATTATTAACGTCATTAAAAAGCACACGAACGCAAATTCGTATAATCGAATGTCCAATTAAAATCCGTGACAATTTCACACTGTCGCCCACCAGTTGTACGAGTACTGTGGTAAGTGGAAATAATTATTATTAACTAGAAAGGGGGGCGGCGGTCACGCTTGCATATGGCAGTCAGGGGTTTTGAATTTTTTATAATTCTCCAGAGACAGCCAGACCAAAATAACTATCTATAATTATTATAATCCCACTTGAACTCTGTTAATCGACATCATCGTATCTTCTAAATTTAACATTAAGACTTTTATTAAGCCTTTTATTTAAATTTATATGTATACCTACAATGAAATCCTCCGACTGACAAGTTTGCCCACCACTGACTAGTCCGGTAATACATATCTGGACAAAATATGTATGTATATGACATTGATTTGTTCTGAATGTAGTACCCCATTTAACGCAAATGAACTTCACGTCTTGAATAACCAGAAATCTTACCCCATTGTATTGTACCAAAGACGGAACAAAAGAAAGTAACATTGCGCCTATAATCCCCGAAAGGGTGGGCAGAGGAGTGTAGTACACTCCTACGTTTCACCGGTTACGTTTACGTCCCACTATGGAATAGATGCTAAGCCTATTAGCATGCATCGGGCACATATCCAGGCTCCGAACCACCACTAGAAAATCTAAATTAGAAAATTTTGTAGTGTTCGACCCGGGAATCGAATCCGAGGCCTCCCGATCGAAAGTCGCACTTGCAACTAACACGACAAACGAGGCAGTCCATCATTTTTGCATTTTTCCCCAACGCGCCAAAAGATGTATAACTTCAACCATTTATCGTTGTTGTAATCATCATACCAGGTCCATGACGTGGAAGCCAGGGTTGATCGAATGGCAAGCACCACCCACACAGAC
The DNA here is from genome assembly GCA_018245735.1 of Microceris miodesmiata. Lineage (NCBI taxonomy): Eukaryota > Metazoa > Arthropoda > Insecta > Lepidoptera > Hesperiidae > Microceris > Microceris miodesmiata. Next base: position 10,751 of record DWEC01000112.1, read on the forward strand.
GTGACGTGTTTCTATTATAATCATTATTCTCTTCTTACAGGTTTTAATGATTTCTACCTTTCCCATCAGCCAATAACTGATCTATTTAGTCATGGTCATATTTTGTCATTGTTCTACGTGCTATTACTTCAACCATAGCTGAATCAGGAAATAAAACAAACTGTATGAGTCCTAACACCGTGATACTACACACAGACACACGAACACACACACCTATAATGGAGTACCTTAAACGCTTTAACAACAATGAAACGATGTTACAGGGGAATATTAAGAAACACAGAGCGTGGGTTGAAAATGTGCGGTTTTTTAAATTAGTCATAAAAGGTCGTAACACGCGCGGCGCGAATGCCAATGGTTGGCATTACATAACATTTTATTACATATCGTTATATAAAGGTTATATAAATATGCTCTTCCTTAAACGTAGTGCCAGGAACTGGAATATAATATGCATTATGATAAAAATTTACTTACTTATAATTTTCCTTGTATTTTTTCCAGTACGGCTTTTCTTCATGCGACATGATTTGTTAATAGGATAAATTACGAGTAAATAATGTTCTTTGAAAATTGATTGTAAAGTCCACTTTAAAAATTGTAACTCACAATTAACTTTACAAGAAGTCTTATGGAATGCAGCAAAATTTATTTTTTTCACTCAATTTCCAAGAAAAAATATTTACAAAAAATAGTTGGCAAATACTGGTCACTTCGATTCCAGTGGTCTTGGACCTTTTCTCAGAACGATGAGACCATGATCTACCATGCTGTCCTAAACGGATCGGCATATCTCACACGGTTAGAAAACATAGCTAACAGACATTTTGGTTTCCTTGCGACAATAAAAACATACAAATTTATTTTAATATTACGGTAGAAAATGACTATGCAACGGTATAATCACAATAAACGACCCACAAACTTTACTTACTCGTTCGTAACCGGTTTTAATTGTCACAGAATTGTCCATGTTCCATTATGCCTGTCCACTCACTGCGCAGTCATCAGCAGATTGATTACCTTGTGTTATGAGACATATAAATCAATATACAAGAACACTTAGATTTAAGTTAGATTCTATAGTAGTAAATTGTAGTAGTAATTTCTAGTACTGACCCGAAGTCTGGATCCGTGCCCGGTATATTATGGACATAGGTTCCCCAGCTGTTCCGTTGGCGGACGTAAAGGTAACTGGTGCAACGTGGGAGTGTTCTATACTCCTCTGCCTTCCCCTTCGAGGATTAGAGAGGTTATGTTAGATTATATTTTAATAGATCAATAGAAAAAAAAGAAGAAAAAAGACCTCTCGGCAGTGCTTTTAACGGTGTCAGTCGTTTCGCTAAGTATGTATAAAGTTAATAATAGTTCAGAGTTATATTTTAAAAAAGTCTAGATATACCTCTTTTGGTTTTACAGTAACTTCCAATATAAAAGATTCTACCACTGTCCAATACCAACATTAAAAAAATATATGCATTCGGCGCAGTTGCCAAAGATTGGCATAACATAAAATTTTATTGTACACCGTTAGTCGTTATTATCGTCGACATTCGGCCGACATCGGCCGCCATTAAAAAACTTCGCGTTTAAACTCAGTGGGCTAATATATAAAAATTAATGCGACTTTTAAATAATAAAATCTATTATAAATATATTTTTAACGCTTGCGGATTTTAAGCTCTGGAAAAAACAATGTTTTTTCGAACTGGTAACTTTTTTGAAAGTTACAGTTGATGTAAGTTGAAGTTACAGTTGTAGTAAGTAACTGGTATTAATAAATATTAATCATTAATAATGAATTACGCATTTATTTACGAATTTCACCATTTTATGGTGGAGGATTCGGAACTCCGAGTTATGAAGGAAGGTTTCGAATGTGTCAGAAATATCCCAAAACTATAATTAGTTAAGCCATTATGTAATTTAATTATGAACTAAAGCATTAGCATACTTATAACAAATCCCGCACTGTCAGTCCATTAGCCCAAGAGTCGACCGCAACGAATTTTGTTTAACTTGACAGTTTGTGTTTCTTTGTCAAAATTCGAAGCATACAAGCACTTCTGTACATAGACCTCAATAACGAACACAAAATATTCTATGTTGAACTGAAATTCTTTTATGAAAATTTCATTCAAAACCAAACACAATATACGGGATCATTTATTTCGTTGGCAATAGATGGAATAGGTCTACTGATGGAATGTAGACCTTTTCTACACTACATAGACTCATACAAAGACCTGGCCACTAATAGTTTATCTTCTTTATATTTCTTCAATACCTTCAGGCCCGGTCTCGTTTCAGCGTCTATTATTTGCGGTGCCGTTAATAATATTTCAAGAAAACGCAACTTAATTACATTCTTGTTACCATTACTTACGCTTATTCATAAACGTTCAAAAGCTTCGCGTATATTTGTCTCGCTCGCTCTTAGAGTATTCAAAATAAGAAAGAAAGGAACGCAACATTCAATGGCCATGACACGGGCATAGAAACCTTGTGAATAGAAACTGGAAGTTTGTTTATAGGATTTTCTCCTGTACCTATAACGAATATAAGTATAGATATTTATATCAAAAAATATCATCAAAATTATAGACAAGTTATTATTTTTAAATTATAATAGTGCAGTTAAAAGCTGATATTATATCGCCATATCTGGCGATTATATCGATAGATTGCCTAATATTGCAACTAGTAGGCATTCGAAATCTAAAGTAACAGGGCCGCCTTTACTTATGTGTATGACACAAAATAACTCAATATTTCAGGGTTGTCACGTCACCGAATTAACGCCTCTCGAGCTGACAACGTTTCGTTTTGCCAACTTTTACGGAACTCGCATGAATAATTCTGTCATCGGATTATCACATTATTAATACATCACAATATTCATACTTCCCGGGCCTGTAATATATCATTCATGATTTAACTTTTGTACGGACGATTCACAGTTTGTGACGAAGAATAATGAAGAGTTTGAATTTAGAACCAACAGTGGTTCTAAATTCAATTCTTTTAATAAAGAACGATGCTTGCATTATTGGACTCCGGTTTAATAATGCGAAATTTTATCATTCTAGCTCATAAATTATCAACATTAGCCTGTTTAAGTCCACTGCTGAAGAGAGGCCTTCTTTGGGAAAATTTTGCCTATGATCACTATGCTGGACACGGGGTTGGGATTTGCAGAGCACGACTTATCGCATCACTGACGCTGCCCACCATAAGCGGCTAGGGCATTTAGCCTGAACACGTCGCACCATACCATCATACCATTTTCACAACACCCTAGTATCCCGGTATAGGGTCAAATGATATATTCTTACTCCGCCCCGGCACAGATAACTCATACTTTCTAACTTAATTCACAGCAGCAGGAACATTTACTTGTATTATCTTATTTTTAAGGCTATTTTTTGTCATAAAACCGTCTAGCAATGGCTGCAATTTCGGCTGATAGAAAACATACATGCGACTAAAGTTGACCATGAATCGGATAAAAAATTCCTCATACCCTTTTTGTATAGGTCAAGGTTCGTCCGTAAAGAGTCTTCCTTGGCCGGCTAAATAATTCGTTTATCCCAAATTATTGATGTATATAAAATAATTCACTATCATGAAATTCCCGCATATTCATTTTATTAATACTCTCAGCTCAACCTGTAAAATACACAACCGTTTTGCATTGTTATGCAGCAAGTGTCAGCGCCGACAGCCCGCCATTCGTCGTCAGAACTGACAGAGTATATAACATGACAAGTACGTACGTTCTTCCGTCAATGCAAATGAAATGTTTTAATGGCGTTTGACATTTTCTATTTTTACAGCCTGTGTTAACACTAAAACGCATAGTATTATGCTGTCACATATCCCAGAAATGAAGTCCAGGACCCAAAACACAAAAGTGGGACAGACTGATGATGATGATAATGATAATTATGATACTGTTGATAATGATGTTAATGATAATGTAGATGATGATATTGATGATAATGATGTTATTCAATAAATATGAATTAACTGTACTAAACTGTTCTATTCTTATCTGTGATATATATTACTGTTTTACGTATATAATGTACTACGTGTCTAAAAATAGGGATTAGAAAAAGATTTAAAATCCGTCTGATACGTCTTTTATCGTTTTCTTCAATAAAATACACCTAACTATTGTTTCTTTATGTTAAAAACGCTTTCACGTCGTTTCAAAGTATTCGCATTCCACATAATACAATGCCCAGAGTAAAACATTTAACAACAAAATATTTTTATTTCGCAACAAATTCTCTGTTACATTATTTTAATAAAATGCTCATTTTTAAATGTACGAATATATAGAAATTCAAACAATACACAAACAAAAACTCTATAGTGTTTTTTAATAGTTTGCTCCATCACCGTCTCAGTATTTTTTTTTTCTATTATTAAACTTATACATTTAATGTAAAACTTAAATTGTGTGTAAAACAATAATAGAGTCTATATTACCATTAAAAATACTGAAGCTTAATATAGTCCCATGCGAAGTTTGGTTTCTAATAAGCGATGACATAAAATATATCATAAATTATTTACAGTCATACATGAAAAGGCTCCTCAGAGTTTCTATACAAATTGAAGTAGATGGTATTTCCAGAAACTATTCGATAAAGTTAGCGTAAAGGTTCCGTCTATAGCAACTAGATTTCTGACGGCTCTTGTGTGTGTCCAAACCCTCCGGATATATTTCGGGAGAAATCGGAGTTATCGAAACAAGATCTAAAACGACTTACCTATCCTAAAAGCATTCTCAACTTGTCCACTATTTCAACTAACTCAAATAAGAGATATATAAAGCCATGACACATACCTACATAACTGAAAAACAATGATTATAGGATAGTTATAGAAACTTTCATAGAAGTCAAATACTTCATATAAAACTATAATATTATAGCTTGTTAAGCTATAATATTAAAGCACCCTGAAAGAATGGTTTTTTTTTCATAATTTCATACCAAAGAAGTAAAATGGGAGTTGAAACTTAATACAAAAATATCTTTCATTTTAAACGTAGAACTAAAAGATTATATTAATGCTTGTAGTTAAGCACAAAGTTTACTACGTTGTCTCTTTGCTAAATTCAACACATAATGAGATAAAATAGGGGATGAAAGTTTGTATGAAAATTCTTTATTTTTTAAGAGCACCAGAGACAGGTAACTTTATGACGTAGGCAACCATTAACGTGGTATATCCCACGGGATAGAGCGAGCGGGACACGTGGACGGAGACACGGTGGCGTCTACTAACAGGATATAACGTTAAGCAACTTTAATTATACATGGACTAGTTTGGTCCTGAAATTATGTTTAATACTTATTACTATAAGACATTTTATAGCTCTTTTTTATTTTTCTATTTATTCCATCGCACCATCATGTCCTGCGTGAGGACTATGGGCAAAAACTCCTTTTGAAATTGCGCAGGATCTTATCAGGGCAGGCCTGTGTCCGTCCAGAAGAAACAACGCAGGCTGGTAACAAGGATGGTACTATTGTATTTAGAGCCGTACGTGACATATAAACTTTGGGTGACATTCATGTGATGCTGTGACGTATGACGCTCGAGTGACCTTCAGTCGAACTCGGAGCGCGCGAGGCTCTGTGAGGTCCCGTGAGAGACTCAGACACATCCATTCCTGTTATGTGAATACTAACTGCGTATTTTTACGAACAGGAAACACCGATTTAATCATTTATCATACTTTCTCTCTATGGAATTGCTCCTTTTGAACAACTAAGAATCTTGAAAACAATAACAATGCTATACAATAAACGTACATACATACATACATATCCCCACGAACACACGAAACTGCAGAGAGCAGGGAATGCCAAGTATCCCTATCTTTGCATACCTGGCGAGTTTCTTCCACATGCAGTATGTCAGTGTAAATCGTTATTTTTGCAATACATCCATCATATTCATTATGACCATCATAGGTCCATCATACTCCACTGCTGGATTAGGCCTCTCCTAAAGCACGTCACGGAGGTGCTTTATCTTCAACTCTTCGCATCCAGCCACTGCACCCACCTTTGCGTATATTACTATTTCACCAAGCTGGAGAGCGTCCTACGCTTCGTTTATATATCCATATCAGCGGAAATTGGTTCCAAATTGTGCTTGACTTAACATTAACTTATTCGATCACTATAACGAGTTCTACAATGACTGTAATGAGATATTACTTTATATATCGATATCATCATCATCATCATCATCAGACCTTAGCTCCTCAGAAGGAGGATTATGGCTATAGTCCACCACGCTGCCCAAGAGCGTATTGTAGGTACTGGCCAGGAATATGAGTCATATTGTATTCTCATAAAATTCTAAGTACACACTGCTTATAATGTGTCGAAATTTCAATAACTCTAACATGTAATTATTAAATTGGAAATGTGGAATACATTATTAAATAAAATTATTAATTATTCCATCTAAAGTGTTTGTAACTGTTAATTAAAGCTGTAACTATTTCGGCCACGTAACGCTGTAATATTACAAGTATCTATTACCTTATAATTGGTAAACTGGTAAATTGAATAAATCATCAGTCCTTACAGTGTCGTTTGCGAAGATTTGTACTGTATACAATCTTCATCCCCAACTTCATTCTTTATTGATTAAAAACATAATTCTAACTAACGATTGACCCTTCGTTTGAGGGCTCAAGGTGTGTGCATACTAAATTTGAACATAATTAGTTTAGCGGTTTTGATGCTATAGTGAAATAAATTTCTGGTAACTACAAATTTTGGTAATATCTATATTGTAATAACTACATAATAATATAATAAATATTTGGTAATAACTTTCACATTTACAACTGTATAATATGAACTATAAAATCATAGAGTATATTTTTGGAAAAGGCGTTAAACCTTTTGACCCACCATAGGTAGCCTCAGCGAAGCACAATTTAAAGAAAATTAGGCCTGGCAAACTACACTAATAGAAAACGAATTGAACATTACAATACATAGAAACAATGTCTGATTGAATGTTATGTGTCATATGTCTAGCCACCGAACAGGTAAACATACTCGTGTTAAGTAGTAATCAGAAAAAAAATTAAAAACAGAAGTACCTATGCCTCGACTAAAGTAGTTATCAAAAAGTCTAAACAGAGGATCAAATTAAACTATCTTAAACAGAATCCATGTTTTACTTCTAAAAAAGTCATTAAAGGCGCATCCCGTGTTTATTCCAAATCTAGCAAAATTCCACACAATACAAGCACAACTCCTTCACAGAAGGAATATGTATGTACAGTGGTACCTCAAAATCTAAACTAGGTATTGTTGTTCAAAAATATGTAAAGACTAATGATTTTTTAACGTTAAAAATAGTACTACGTTGGTCAATGCTATTTGTATGTCAAAAAAAATACCATCCAAGTAACTCCCTCGACTATATAAAGTTCATTCCCTAGAAATTAAAATTTCACAAAGTAATAAAATACACCATTTCACTTTACTTAATTAAAACCGGAAACTTTTATCTTCGACACACAAAAGCATCATCCTATAACTTTTTTTATATGCTCAGGGGTAATTTATAAATTCATAATAGAATTACCAAGGAACTTAATGTCGGAGGACAATAAAAACTTTCTTTAAAAGTACCTTCGGGTGTAAATTTGCGCAGTCACCGGAAAATGTAAAATCTTACATATAGAACTTCACCTAGTAAATTTTTATCACTTTTATATTACTTTTTTAAACTCACAACAAACAAAGACATCGGACAAATTGAAAATGTAAAATAAAAAAGTTGACATTTTTATTGCTTCCCACAAGAAATAATTTAATTTAAAGAGAGAAATAAATTTTCAATATTTCAATTTTAAAAAAGACGCAATTAATTAAATTATCTCTAATATAATTATTAACATCAAATGAGAGATTATATAAACGAATAATTGAATTTTTTTTCCTTCATATAATAACGGTATATAATTGTTATAAACGATTAATACTAACTCAAAATATCTATATCAACAGTCGTACTCCAACATTTCCCAAGGTCGATAATAGAAATCCATAAACAGTAGCGGCCATAGAACTCCACTGACAGCTCTCTCACAACTCTAACATCGCACCACGTCTCTATTTCGCCAAAAAGTTAAACACTCCACTAGTGAAGTAGACTTCCACGATTCATCAATTACTACTTTTCAGTTACAGTGTCACTTACTGCTATCTTCACTTTAAATCAATATATGAGAAACACCGATTTAAAAACATTGCTAATAGCTTTAAATGATAGCTTTTCGGTGATAGGAAATACATATGTAGTCTAGCATAAGTTTCATTTCAATTGAAAAGCAAGATTTTTATCAGGATAAAACATAAAAACGGGTGTGAAGATTAAATATTTATAGAAATCGTGTTTCAAGTTTCAATATAAAAACAATAAAAACACTTCCATTTTCCAGTGTTTACTTTAACAAATACGTAACGTTTATTGAAATGTATTTATGCTTAGAACTTATTTAAGCTTGCCGAGAAATTCTGCGGTCAAGAAAGACTTTTATTAATTGATACTCTAAGAAAAAAACATTAACCTACCCCATGCGTTAATGTTATTATTAAATAAAGTTGTTAAATAAAGTTATATAAAGACTTCAAGTTCACAAACTTTCGACGTTGTTAACTCATATAATGTGTTAAGTTATACCTATAGTTAAAAACGAAACAAAAAAACACGTTTATTATTATGTATACAATTTTCGTAAGTTATTTCACTTAACAGCTAAAAAACGTAACGACTTATTAAACGCATCGTAAAATGATGAAACCTAATCTCCATCATAAGATAAAACGGTGAAGTGTGCAAATATATAAGAAACACGGTTACTATAAAACTGAACGTATTCAGATATTCATACACATTTAAGTAACATGTACACGCATATATATCCTCACGCCGGGTCTCTTACGGGCTGGGCAGAAAGCACCGAGGGTACAATATATTTATAATAATATGTGAGTACGTAAAAATTCTCTAGATCATTCTACGGCTATTTACATAGTTGATAAAACTAAGCAAAAATTTAATATATATACTTTGTCTACAATATTACGTATGTTTTTAAATTATTAATCCTCAGAAGTATAGTTCATTTGTAAAATTAATTTAAAAACCATAAATAAACAGTATAAAAAACTTGTCAAGAGTTAATTGATATTTGAAATGTAATTAAACAGTAACATCTAATTGACGCAATTCTAATAATTTTGGTATAATCTTCATAGTAATTATAAGTAAAAAAAAACTTTTAAAAAGGCTGTTTTTATCGATCTTGAGCTAAATTATAGATAATTAGATACCAATTCAAGTCAGTCTCGTAACTTATTTTGAAAAGTAAAATTGCCAAATTATCGTATCATTACAGGCGCCATTATCACTAAAAAGATTGGAAAAACTTTTTTCTCGGCTAAATCTAACTCGCCTTTACAAAAATCAGATCCAAATCAACCTACCCTGGGTAAAACACATAATACATTTATATTAGGATTTAAGTTGCCAACAATTTAAAAAACAAACATAAGTACCAATTAAATAACATAATTCCGGCAACTTTTAAAACAAAGCACAAAAACTGTCACGACATTTTTTTTTAAATTTAACACTATAAAAGTAATTTTAAAAAATCCTACCTATACGATCGTTGTAACACTATTTTCATTCACGAAACACGTACATTTAACTGGCAGAGCCACGTCCGCTCGCGGCGAGGTATCCGGTCGGACTGAGCTTTCTATTCCACGAAAAGAGCTTTTAGTTAGATCCGTAGGTGGTTTACTGGACGGGCCATGAGCGCGGTTGAATTCGAGATGAGACTGCGACCCGACTTCTTTATTAAGTCTTTTCTAGCATTATTAATTGAATACTAAGCAAGTAATGTTGTTAGTATTTTCATATATGTATAAAATATTTTATCTGTATTCTTTATTAATAAAATTATAGAGCTCTGCCGGTGTATGTGCCTCACGCAAAAACTGCTGGATAGACTTCGATCAATTCTTTAAGTTTTTCTTTATACACACTTGGTCGATATCTTAAAGAATATTGTAAGATATCTTCATTTAATATAAAATAATTTAAGTATTAACAAACTAAAATTTTTAACGATTATTTTAAAATTAGCAAACCATATTTTTGCCTTTAATGTTTTTTTATTTTTCTTCTAACAAAGTGTCGGGTAACGGCTAGTATAAAATAAACGATTAACATTGTTTGTTACGTGCATGAAACCATATTATGTATCAGTAAAATAGTCTTAAAATATCTACTTTTGACAATTATGAAATGCCAACTTTAAATCAAAGTAAGTCCTCAAGGAATGATCAATACACCTTTTCATATTATATCTAGAGTCCAGTTTAGTCCAGTAGGCGTCTGGATTTGTGCCCGATATATGACAATATACGCAGCACCTGTCCCATGAGACGTAAAACGTAACTGTTGAAACCTGGAAGTATGCTACACTCCTTTGTCTACCTCTTTGGAGTTTCGAGGGGATATATTATATATCTTGTATCTAGAGTCCTGTAGCTCTCCTCTAACCGGAAGTAGAGTTGCACAACAAAAAATACACCCGTCCATAGCGACCGCAAGCATTTGCATGTACTGCTGTTAATTACGGAAATCTCCCCGGAAGAGACTTGTACATTTTTCAAATGGGTATTACGATCAAAGAACACTCCCGCAAATACAATTTAAATTGTTCGTAACGTATCTTAAGTAATTGTGCACAAATCTGAAACTTTAAGGTTTTGATAAGCTTTTTTGTCAAGTAACTACTGAAATTGAGTACTGAGGGTTGTAGGTTCGATACCCACTTGGCACACATATTTGTGTGATGAGCT
>DWEC01000113.1:0-21670 GCA_018245735.1 Microceris miodesmiata
AAGGTAATGCGCAAAGTTAACGCATACAACGCACGCAACATAGGCAATCGTATGGCCATATAATTATATGTTATGCTTAAGTGTTCGTAATATTGCTTACATGTTATTACAAAATTAATTTTAAATCAAAATCATTACAAGAATTTTATAATAAGATTGAAGTATAAATTGACTATTATTTGAATGACTTAAAGTATATAATTTTTAAGAGGATTATTTATTTTATAACGCACGCTTTTTATTAACTTGTTTCGATATTTTATTTATTGATGTATTTTATAGAACATTTGTAGAACCTTAATTATATGCCGATATAGTAAACAATGGCGCCACCATTATTTAAAGAGGTCTAAATATATAGTCAAAATACACATACACGCAGACACACACACATGTTCGAGTATACACAGATGTACTCAAGCAGAATAAGAGCATCAAAACACAACGACTCATACTACAAAATTCAAAAACGATGTAGAGACGATACTAAATAAAATTTACAATTTCACTCTACACGGTTTAAATTTTATTTCATTGCACCCTAAATGCATGTTTCGTCTTCATAGATTGTAGGCAAATAAATTTCAGTGAATTGACTTCTCTTTGTACGTGCAGTGAAGTATACATAGGTTGTAAATTCCAAAGAGAATTGCAAACATCTAGTCGATATAACTGTTATATTTACTATCGTATTTTTTATGAACTTAGAAGATTTTATTATGAGACAGTTGTAAAAGAATTTTTAAAATTTATGTAATTAAATAATCTGCCTATTATCTGCTACTACATATAAAATAAATTTTAATTTAGTGAATTTTACTCATTTTTATCCAATAAACTATTTCTTCGATAGATAATAATAATAATAATCGGCCCATTTATTTTTCCACTGATGGAATAAGAGTTCATGAGAGGAACCATTGAGAGGGTTAAGGCCACAGTCTGCCATGGCATTCTCTTCCTTTAAATATTTATAATTAAAAAGACTTTCAAGGACCTTTACATAATACCTTAATAGCCATTCACACGATGAAACACCTTTTGTATACACACCACGTTAAAGCATGAAAACTTTTCTCTTCACAAAATATCAAAAGCACGTTCGCAGAAAGTCGCGTTATGAAATTAAGTGGACCACTAAAACTCTCATACGAGACCTCATCTCCGCTACTCGACTAATTAACCTACTTAACACCACTAAAGACACTTCCCGAGGCGTCGAATTAACTTTAAATAAACTTTGAAGCTCTTTAAATGTAGAGTAACAGAGAATATAACTTAAGAAACTATTTGGATTCAAATCCCTGGTAACACAATGTTAAAAACGTGTTATATTAATCGTGTACAGTTAGAACTACGATGGTTCCGATATGTAAAAGGAATGGCAGATGAACGTAACAGCAGACCTTTAATCACCGAACGGATTGGCAGAGGAGTGTGGTACTCTCTCGCGTTTCACCAGTTACGTTTCAAGTCCCATTGAATAGGTGGTGACTTTATTATCCGGCATCGGACGCAGATCCAGACTCAAAGTCACTAGGAAAAAAATCCAATACAAATATCTACAGTACATATGTTAGAAAATCGAAGTTATAAAATCCAATAGTATCGAAGCCGGGATTCGAACCCAGAGCCTCGAGATCAGCTGTAGCGATTTGCAATCACTCGACCAATGAAGCAGACAGAGTATTATTATATATAGCAGATATTATATTTATAATTACGTAATAAAAGCCGGCTTTTAAAAATAATTGAACCAAGTATAGATTTAATAAGCCATTAAAAATCCAAAATATCATTTCTGTGATACATTTTAATTTTACAACACATTCTCACTTCAGTATGTAGGCATTAATATGCAAGGTCACGGTTATCAGTTCGTCTGTCAGGCAAAAGTTTTAATGAACACACAAAACAATGTGAACTTGAAAAGCGATGGAGGTTTCGACATGATCCGAAGTTAAATTAAAACTGCGTACGCACTCATATCGTCAGTTACGAGTATCTGCGGTAACTTTAAATTGTTTTGTTCGTAAGACTAATTTAAACTATAGAAACTGGCTCAATACAAATGTTGTATAGCTTCTTCGGTACTTAAAAAACAAAAGTTTTTAACTGACGCATCCTATAAAATTAGAATCGCAATAAATTAATAAAAACGGATTGTATTAATAAATATTACCTCCAGAATTTCAATTTGGATTGTTTAGCAATAAAAATGCTATTTAGTAAAGTTTCTCGTCAGATACATGTTTCTATCGGACATCGTCATCATCACGTCTGCCTTTTCGGTTCTACAGCTGGACACAGGTCTTTCCCAAGGTATGCCGTAACACTCGACCCTCATATCATCCAGCCGCTACAACCTGCCTTCTTAAGATTACGTACATTATTGGCTTAGAGAGTCTAACATATAGTTATAAATATAATATCATAATTATATTCGCAAGAAACTACTAAATACGAATCTAATAATAATACTGATAAGCTCCAGAATTGAAATGAAGATAGCTTCAGAATTTCAAATTGACCTAGGTAATATATGCTCGGATATTTTCCCATCCGGATCCCAAACTACAAAAAGCCTACGCTATAATAACCAATCTGATATAAAATAAGCGCACATAGAAGTCTGAAAATTTATGTAATAAATTTAAATATATTCTTTTATTGATATTGAAAACCAGACATGTAACAAGTATGTGGACTCATCGCACAAATTTTGATTCGGGATGAATATCAAGCCCACGACCCCGCTCAGCAAACAGTCATTCACCAATAAACAAATAAGCCAATTAAATAGCCGGGACAATGACGTTTTGAGACTCAATTTAGTGTAAGAAATTAACCCAACATACATATATCGCGTAACTTCACGTAACTTCACGCCTGTTATCACCGAAGAGGTAGGCAGAAGAATGCAGAACACTCCCACGTTTCACCGGTTACGTATACATCCCACTATGAAATAGGTGGTGAGCCTATTGCCATGCATCGGGCACATACCCATACTCGATATATCCAGAGTCGAACCACTACTAGAAAATCTAAATTAGAAAATTTTGTAGTGTTAAAACATATATCGCAAAATCAGCAATGTCAATACCACTACGGAGTAAATTCCATTAAGCCAATTAACCTGCGAATTAATTACCGTAATACGATTGGCATTGGATTGGAATGGATTGGATTGGATTGAAATGGATTAGTTTTAATGTGATCTAATGCCCACGGATCTGGTCTTACTCACCGAATATCTATTCCATATTTGCGACTTAAGTTGATACAGTACAATCTATTAATTTAACTGGTTAATTTATTTACATAATATCAAATTTTATCTTTACACCAGATCCGTTATGTGATAAGCAGAGAAAACCGGTTCCCAATATATCTGTCTTTACAGACTTGACAAGCTTCTACTTTCATCTTTCTCTTTATACACGCTTCCCGGTTTTAATAGCTACCTGATTGCTCCATCAGCTAATATCTGAACTAATTGGTCTAGACATACTCGTATGTGTACATAGTCTTGATATACCTATTTTTACATTCGCATTTCATATATCTATTTTGTCCTTTATTTCTCTGCCGTCATTTCTGCATGTCCGAAATATCGAAGCGTGCCCCTACTCTTTTAATACTAACACTCTTTCCCACAAAAAGGCCAACTGAATCTGTTGAAACCTGGTTTTGTTTGACAGACGTCAAAGAGTTCCAATCGCCTGTGAATTTTCAGCAACATAGCACCGTATCTGCTAACCAAATAGGACCAGTCATGCCGGCAGGCGGGCGTATGTTCCGCGATTTCATCGAACATGTCTAGCTGGTTTTATCGACGCTTGGAAAACATACGATCGCCACTGTAATACTGAAATCAATATTCCATATTCAAGTTCAAATATTGTAATATTATCATTTTAATTTTAAATATTATTAAATTTTAAATACGCATATGTCGCTATTTTTTATCGAACGTGAGTTGTGTGTGGATCGAGATTTGATACAAATTGACTCTTGTAATATTCTCGTCACGAAAATATTATATACTTAGTATACTTCACCTAATCTCATGTTTCCGATGATTTTTTAGTAGTTTACTAACATTTACATCGTTCCTAAATATTAACATATCTAAGATATTTTAAACATTTATAGCGATTGTCATTATTATCTTTGTCTTTTATTATTATCATATTTTAGAGAGTGATAGATATAGTAGAAACACGTACCAAGTACGACATAATTATATTGCACTCTGCTCTCCCTACCCACCCTGTAACAGACGAACAGAAGATATAACAATAACAAAAGCAATATAATATATAGCATCATATCGGCTCCATCTAGCATTGTTACCGTGTGTCCTATAATTGTTATTGTTTTGTTATGGTAGCGTGTATCGGACGCACCCTTGTTATCAGCGCCGGACATCATGAGGGAGTGGCCATCACTAGATGAGTATTTGTATAGACAATTGACATTGAGATAGATACCCCACGTTAAAAACTCGATGTCAATAGTTTGACGCAGATACATGTCTTTTTGTGTCGTTCTTTTGTATTCTATAAATATGTTCTATTGACGTATCTATTTCTATCGCTAAAAGGTTATGACATGTTGGGACCCTTTTTATTATTTATAACTGGTAGCTAAATATATACCGGTCGAATATTTTTTTTATTGATATTATAATATTTCCAAGTATCCACCTACAGGTGTGACGAATGCATAGAAGAGAAAAGAACACAGGTTACAGAATAAGAATACAGGTTATACATTACCCTGACTCCTACAATCAGTTACTAACTACTAATATAAACATAGTATTATAATTATATAGCTCGTTTGCAAGAATACTTTAATACGTCAACAGCCATATTTTTTAGAAAACAGCAATGAAATTATGAAATCATACTTATTCTATGACTTTTATAATAGTCATAAATCATGGAAAAGTAATAAATCATAGTGTGTTATAATAGTCATAGAGTTTACTGAAAACTAAGGTTTTTGACAAATTACAGTCTTGTCGCAATGAGCGATAGATATATTTACTTGTAATGATCTGTATAAAAATTTGTCAAATAAATGTACAAAAAAATATTTCAATAACACAACAAGTAACAACGTCTGTGCCGAAACAGAAACGTCCCAATAAAAATTATCATAAACGCCTCGTGAAACAGCAATTTCGTAACAAACATAACGATGACCGTCGCTTCACGCAACGCCATCAGTTTGATTAAAATAGCTGTTTGCGACTGTAGGGAACAGCCGTCAACACGCTGAGCGGGTTCGCTCAAATTGTTGACAATAAAATTGTTATCATCTGGCGATAACAACTTTCTTGTTTTGTTAATATATAACCTCAATTTTGATGCTAGAATTAGAGGTCTCCGAATCCTGAGTGCATGTAGAGTGATAAATATTGAAGAAAAAGGATAGGATAGATAGATTATATCATTACCTTTTTGTCGTTCTACTGTTATAGCGGTCTCCTCTGATAATGAGAGGTTTAAGGCCATAGACAGCCACGCTGGTTGACTAAATGCGGGTTGACTTCGCACGCCTTAGACTAATTTTTATTTAACTCTAACGTGTGCAGGATTCCTCACGATGTTGTCCTTCACCGTTATAACAAGGGACATTTGATATTAAAATGCACATGCAATCTTAAAGCACTGCACGCCAGGATTCCACCAGAATCCCGAAACGAGAATTTGAATTTCGAATCGTTCGTTTCGTTATATTATTGTAAATCTCTCCGTTAGAAGTCGATTACCACAATTTGATACAAATCAGTACCTGATCCTCAATATAAACAGAAAATACAGTACAGTGTTGATTTAGGCAATAAATGTTTCAGCAAATTCGGCACAATACTCTACCTTCTCGCTGGAAATAAAACGCAATATAAGCGAATTTTGTTTACGCACGTGGGTTTATTGCTTAATTGAAATGGAATGAACATAAAAGGCCCTCTAGAAATAAATGTATTTGTCTTTTTTTACCGCATCGTACGCAAAATAATCATTGTCAGCTTTAACATATGTATGTCTACACTGGCTATTATTAGTATTAATTTGATGTTAAGTTTAACATTCGGCGAGGTCGTTATTCAGTGCACTTAACCCTTCTCATTCTGATAGAAGACCCGTGTCCAATACTGGAACGCTGAAAGGGTTAATGATTAATGAAATCGATAATAATAAAATAGTGCCTCAATTTGCGTAATGTTTGGTTTAGTGAAATACTTGTAATGCAATAATTATTACCAGAAATACATATTTTGTATTCTTCAAAACTATGTAGTTATTTATGTTATTTTATAGAATAATTTTCTTTACGTATAGCATAATCAAGCAGATGTTATACCAAATGTGATCGCAAAATATTATAACTTTTCTCGATTGATCTTTGACAAGAACTCTAACGAGTTGTTCCAAGCTTATTATGTATATCATAACCCAACAGTGGACTGAAATAGGCTGATGATAATGATGAACCCAAGTAGGATTAAATACTATAGATATTTTTTGCAGGCATTGCAAATAGAATATAATGATATACATGTGGCACCCTTACTCCGTTGTACCATACGAATGACCAAACAAAATCTTCATACTGTAAACACAAACCACAAACCTAAAACCAAATACATCTCCTTAAATAAAACCTTAGCCTTCTTCTAAGCAAAAAGATGATGTGACAAACTTATATTAATGACTATGGATACGAGCAACCGGTATAGTAGGTTGACTGGCCCTCAGTTTTAAAGGCTACCTAAAGCTACATTGAATTGAAACATATCAAAAAATACAAAAATAAAAATTATATCGAATTTCGTAAAATCATTTCATTTCATTTTCTACATTATTTATTTTATTCAGCAGACTTCCTTCCTCTAGATAATGAGGACCATTATAAGATTCCGCCTCATTAAATTTAATTTGAAGGAAATGATATTATAAAGTGTATTTTGTGCTCAAGGACGAAATCCTATGGCAATCATATGGCATCGGTCAACGTCGTAGGTATCTTGCAACTTAAATGACATTCGAGGGCAAGAATCAGAAATGTGTTATGGAAATTTCTATATGTCAGAAATAGGATGTAATTATTTCATAAAATATGTGATAAACTTTTATCGATATATTGCAATTTCATCATTATTTAACTATACGACGTCCCATTTGACCACCCGCTCAATTTGATCTCACTCCAAGTCACTCCAAATTAAAATAGCAAGCGTTTCTTGATCCCATTCATCATCGCAACTAACCCATGCCACCCACCATAATAACCCAAATTAGCCTCTATGTTACACTGCTGTACACAAATCTCTTCAAAAGTGTCCTACCACTTCACTTGGTTTTTAACTGATCGCGTCCAGCCGCTACCACCCTGGGTCATCATCAACATCATTATCGACCTATTTCAGTCCACTGTTGGCCATAGGCCTCCCCCAATGAGCGCCATTGCGTCCTGTCCTAGACTTGCCGCTTTTCTTTTCTCTAGATCGTCGGTACTTAGATCTAATACACCTAAAATTACATTACATTTTGTGCTAGTAACGGGTTTATTCATAGAAACTTGTGTACAACATTCGTACAAATGGCATGTCGACTCTTATTCGGGGCCGGTTTGGGTCGTAAGTGCGAGTCGGATCATAAATTTTTCGACTCGACTATCAGAAGGTCGGGCCAGTTTATCTTCTGAATCGTTATGAGAATCTGCTACATGGAACGTGTGAATGAGATGAATTTATGTTTGATTTATATTTTCATGCAGATGGCAATGGCAAAATGGCGTCTTATATTATCAATATAACCCTTAATTTTACTTTCCAAGTTAAGTGAATCGGAGGAAATATTTATTTGTGAATTTGATCTTTATTTTCGGAAACACAAAATATTACCCTCACACACTAACTAAATGGTATCTTCGTTTTCCACATTATATTACAGGTATATATAATCATGTTACTAATGTACGTATCAGATAAACAAAATTAAATAATTATAACGTATTTAACCAAAATTATATATATGTATACCAACTCCCAAATCACACATGAACTTATATCAGTTCTCAACACGTCAACAATCTGAATGAGATTCATTGACTCGAAATAGATCACTTCAAGAGCATTGGCTCATCGATGATATGACAACACTATATCATTCATCGTCATTCACAAACTAAGCGTGGACCTTGTTACTTTGAATGTATGCTATGATTATCGACTTGAAGAAAAATATATTTCTCACTACATTATATTAGCAGGACAGAGACATTAAGTTATCTCCAGCTCACCCCTTATATAAATAGTAAAACAGAGGAATATAATTCTGAAACATTCACTATAAAAAAATTGTATAATATGGTATTTCCTCGAAGCACATTACATTCTTTCGTCCAAGACGACATCAATGAAACATTCTTGGATTGCCGTACCAATACAATAAAGCACCCTGTACCGTAACGAGGAGCTTCTCATAGGGGCGTATGGGATTTCGCTATAAATTCTCAGCGAGCGAGAACCGCAATATAAACACAAATTCCGCTAACCTCATTGTTACATTCCCGAATAGCACCCATATCACAGTTCGACAATATTTGGGAATATTCTGATCGAAATCAGAGTATATGATACTAGCCAGCTATTTCTTCGAAATCTTCGTCTGTGAAAGGCTTAAGCCAAAAAGTACCCTCTATCGTGAGATCTAGACGTGTTCAAGTCTAGACATTTCTGGCTTACAACAGTAACTTTTAGCGAGTGATCAATGATCAATAAATACGAGTATCACATGGATTTTTTATGCTACAAGGAAGTAAAAGTCGTATTATTATATCTTCACGCCGGGTCGCTTACAGGGAAGTCGAGAACACCGAGTCTCAAACATCTCTATCCTTACTGTCAATCTATAAAGCATCATCATCATCATTATCAGCCTATTCCCGTCCACAGTGGACATAGGCCTCTCCAATGGCACGGCACAGAGCTCGATCTTCAG
Organism: Microceris miodesmiata; assembly: GCA_018245735.1. Taxonomy (NCBI): domain Eukaryota; kingdom Metazoa; phylum Arthropoda; class Insecta; order Lepidoptera; family Hesperiidae; genus Microceris; species Microceris miodesmiata. Next base: position 9,021 of record DWEC01000113.1, read on the forward strand.
CTCTTCGCATCCAACCACTGCCAGCCACTTTGCGTATATCGTCACTCGTTTCACATAATAAAACAATCATCTGGACCCAATTAATCATAGTGTATATACTCGTATATCTAAATACATCTATCATATGTACCATTAAAACTGAAACCCAACAGTACAAGCTTTGGCGTTTCATAGTAATGTGAGATCCAAAATCTTCCCCATTTATAATAACCATTTTAACTTATATCCTCAAGAGAACGTGCCTAAATGGCCAGTCCAAACAATAAATTTACCCTCACGTGCGTTGGGCTTAGACTTACCAAATACAGTAAACATTTCAAAACGAATCCTCTGAGAATTACGTAAGCATTGCGTATACTAGGAAAAAATAGTTACGGGAAGAAGGCCGGTCGAACGGAATTATGTACATGGCATAATTAGTAGGTATATGTTTTTCCGTGTATGTCTGAAAAACTCGTGAAAGATGTAATTGATGGATTTCGTTTTATTGATAAGATTAGTTCCGTTTTTCGGATTTTCGTTGGTTTAAGAATCACGCAGTACATAACCTCTTATCTCTTTTGTAACTTTAACAACGTCGTATGGCATACAATTCTTTAAAAATAATGCCACGCCTATAAACCTCGAAGAAGTAGCCAGAGGAGTGTACTACTGTGCCACGTTTCACTAGTTACGTTTACGTCCCACACACACACACACACACACACTATTAGCCTGTCATCGTCCACTGCTGGACATAGGCCTCTCCAATGGCACACACGTCCCACAGTGAAGTAAATTGTGAGCCTACTGCCATACATTCTCATGGTATTCTTAAAAAGATCTATAAATATTTCCCGTCACTTCACACTCTTTACCTCTTCAGTCTTCATTATTATTATTTAGACAAGATAAAAATGTAACCCGCTAATTCGCATTGTCTTAGAACCAACACTTGGCAGAACAGAGGCTTAAATCTTCGCGTTCGGAGAGGAGATTCGTGTCCTATTGAAACGATACAAGCGATACCAGAGTAGTAGACTAAAGCTTTTAAAGGCATTCTAAGAGGAAACACGTGCCCCACTGTAACGATACAACCAGTTGATGATAATTCCAATTTCTTACAACAATAACAAACACATAACATCACGCCCATAATCCCTAAAGAATTTCCAGAGGAGCGGAGTATACTCCCACTATAACGAAATTAATATTGCTATCCATAAGGATTATGTAAACATATTAATCAATCAATTCGATTTGCATTTTCACTTCGTCAAGAAAACGTTACATTATTATTACATCGTCGCGCCAGGATCCTTATTGGGTTGATAGAGAGTGCAGAGTCCCAAGTACTTATACATTACATTATATCTAATCTTTAGTATTAGTACCACGTTTTTTGTTTCACAACAACACGACAATTATCTATTTTTAACCAAACGACCCCATTAAGTAACGCAGTGTCGCGTTGCGTGCGACCCTGTACGATACGACATCGAAAAACGATGAACATTAATTTCTGTTATCACCCCACTGTTATCCTGTTACATTGTTAGCACTGGCCAGTACGTTGCGTAACGGGCTATATACATACATATATGTATACAGGCCATATACGACGTGATATCGACACTACGGATATGATACCTATATGAACCGATCAAATCATTATTTATACCGTGCGATTGTCAATTATTCTTTATTGCACACCAACACAATACAGCTTTTACTCTTATTAGAGTAATATCATCACACCAGGTCGTTTACGAGGTAGACAAAGAGTATCAGTGCCAAATACTTCTATTTTTAGAGATTTGCTAAGCTTTTGGTACATTGATCACTGTATTCATATGCACATGCTAGTTTCAGTGACTTCTAACTGGCCCATGAGCAGTGTGTATATGCTAATATATATGTGATAAAGATGATAAATTGAATTTATTGACACCTCACTCTAAGGGAAAGGGTATTTTAGTGACAAGAGAGACGTCGAAATTCCTCGGGTATCCCTCAGGGTATGGCTTAAAGTTCAGACCATCTGAATCAAGTATTAAAATCGCCGCAAATTTCGCTAACAAGCCTCTATCTCTACCACTGTAACTTACGATAAGTACTGGATCTACTGGTTAACTGTCCTTCCAAATTAAATTCATGTACGTATAAGAATAAACATTACAATACAATTGAAAAAAATGTTAATAAATACAGTTATTTGCAACTTAATTATATCATGGTATATACAACGATCATGCACACACATCTACACATGCAGACGCACGGTCACACGCACACACGCACACAGTCGCACACATTTATACACAGAACAACTATGCAGCTTCAGTATCACTCCGCAAAGATACGTTGATAATATTAATTCATATTCATAAGAAGATGTATGTATGTATATTTATATAATTAAAGCAAACACGTATATGAGGTAAATAAAGCATTTTAATAAAAGACAATAAAAAACTTCACAGCGGGTCTTTGAACGATCGTCGTACGTATATTATTACCTATAAAATATTTCCAATACGTGCGCTCGTAAAAAATACCCCGATATTTATTACATACTTGTGAATAAATCTTATTGTAATAAAAATATTCAGGAAGCCTTAAAGGTCGTTTTACACGCCAAATGAATCTTCTACTGCGACACCAGCACAAGATGTGAGAGATAAGCGACTTCCATACGAGTTAGAAAACAAACATTTAATGTTCATTTTTAAAACTTTTCATTCATTACTCATTGCACTTTATCTATTTCTTAGTATTATTATACTAAGAAATAGATAAAGTACCTTGTATTATTGTTCAGTATTTCAGTACGTAGAATGTACTTCAGTATCTAGAATGTTTATTATACAAGTATAGGATCGAACATTTTAATTTTATTATATTATAAATATTTTAATTTGTATTCTTAATATATATTCGTACGCTAAATAATTTCATGTTTTATTATGTGTACGTTGTGACATAATTGTCATACAAGTGGTTCCACCACTACCGCTCACCTTTTTTGTCTTATACCACTCTCGTAAGTCTATTGGCATTTTTATAGTCTCAAAGCAATCATGCGGCTCCGAACGTAAACTAGGATTTACTTCTCCGTCAGGAATTCTCCTGAATCGGTTTCATTTCAGCTACACTTCAGCGGGATATCTTGTTTTACTCACTTCGTGATAAAAGTCAGAAAGCGTAACATTGGCTTGGTTCTTCTTTTAATGTAAAGCCTAAAAGTTTACAATCAAAGAAATTACATTTACATTAAAAGAAGTTATAGTTACTTACATTTGAAGAAGTACATATAACATAACTGGTAAATTATGGGAGTGGACTACACCCTTTGCTTATCTGATCAGAGTAATAAAGGCGTGACTTTGATATAATATGGACTACCATAGCACGTAATAGATATTATTATAAATAGTTAAAAAAAAATTATTCGAATGTGTCCAAAGGCGACGCGCGAAAATGGTTGAAGATAATGTCAATGTACTTAAATTATGTCGAACTTAGTCTATTTTGAATTCATTTGTTTCGATCAAAATTAAAATATTGAATTAATTGATTAGTTTCAATGAGTTTCTATTCATGTACATAACACCATTTCTCAAGTATAATATATGCTGATACGCCATTTTATGTAATCCTATTAGGATTAGTTGATTACTATACATCATACAATACAAAAATTTCCACCTTCCAAATTCCCAAATTCAGCTTATTTTTGTATGACAATTCATTATTCATGCCTACGCATTAATGCGTATGAACCGTGTACGTGAATAATATTAAGGACATGAATAACGATTTTCCGATATCATTATTATTTTATCGTGATTTTGAATATCGCGGAAATATTATTGAATAATCATTGTTATTTTTCTTCATCGTAAATAAACTCGACGCCAATTATAGAAATAAATAAATTGACTAACGTAGCTTTGGACGCCCTCCAGTCAGGTGGACTGATGATAAGTAAAAAGGCTGGCAAATTGGTTGGATGCAAAGAGTTGAGGATCGAAGGCGGAGCAGTGGCGTGCTATTGGTAGATGTCTATGTCCAACAGTGGACGGCAATAGGCTAATTATGATGAAGAGGAAGTAGATATACATGAATATATTAAGGGTTTTTTTTCATCCAGTCGCCAAATCATACAGTCACTAGTTTCATTAGCTAGGACAGCGACGAAATAGTATTTTTTTTAATTGTACAGTAAACTGCTTAAGACAGACTCGTGTAATGGAATAGACAGTGAGAAAAACGAAACATCTAACAGACAGTGCAGGTATAAATTGCTAAAGATTTAAACAAAATGAAACGATATTTGTTGATATTCAAACAGTAAAAAGCGAAATTATTACCGTATTTACCTTCATAGACAAACAGGTGACAAATAATTAAATAGGCAATTGGTGAGAATTAGAAAACAAAAATAATAAACAATGATTTTTAATAACAAAACTTTATACATAAAAAAAGAGATTCATTTCTCACTTAACCTCCTGGACAAGGTAGAAATACTTATATCTAACATTGAACCTCCCATTTAAATAGTAGGCAAGTCACTATGTAGTTTTGTTTATATAAGGGTATGTACCGGCTTAACTCACGTACGTTTTTCGGGTTGGTCCGACTAGTTTCGGACCTGTACAAGGTCTTTCCTCATGAGCTCCAGCCGATTGCAGCGAGGTCGCGGCGGAGACTAGTCAGTCAATCGTACAGGTCCGAAACTAGTAGGACCATCAGAAAAAACGTACGTGAGTTAAGTCAGTCATCAATTGTTAACAGTTTAAAAAGAACACTAAATAAACCAACGAGGGTGTATACTGAAACAGTAAAACGACAAATCCATCTCACACTTAAGATTATATCAAACACTAGGACATTTTATTTAAGAAGCCGAAGAGCTCTTGAACTAATGCGACATGACTGTTGTATTTTTACGGCACTGTACTCAGAATTTTGTGAAAAAAAAATATCCCATTAACTTTTTCGCCTCCATTTGTTTGCCCTAAAGCGTCTCCCGAACTACTCTATATAATTGCGTTCAACTTGTTTTTATTTCGTTATTTCCCTGGCTTTCATTTACTGTGTTGACAGCTTTTAAAAATATATTTTAAATGACATATTTTATTCATTATTATTCTGCTCTCAGTAAAGAATTCAAAGCTTCAGCGTACATGAAAAAAGGAAATAATTTATTTACTGTCAAAATTTAAAATGCTTTTAATGTGTCATGTATTTAGTACTCCGTACCCACTGTCTACCTAATAAGGAACCTGGAAAGACGATACATTAATGATAATGTAGTTTCGTTGATGAAGCGAAAATCCAAATCAAAATGACACCAACTCAAACAAACACAAAGTAATATGTTTTCACATTCCATAAATTATTATCTTTATCATGGGAGTGTATTATTCTACCCTACTCCATCAGAGATCACAGGTGTGATATTACTTTTTTTATAGATAACAAATGTTACAGTATAAAGACAATACAACCATATCATACCTATTGACCTACAAACATTCGTCCCTCGCAGACCCGTACAAGTGTATCCAGGCATGACCATCCAGTGTCATATCTTCATGTAATAAATGATTTAATATAACCCATCGCGGCATCTTCAGACTGAGGCCATAAACAGACTCGCAAAATGCCTGATTAAAGTATATTGCTAGTAATAAGTGCTATATGGACAACAGTAACACTTCCAATATTACGCCGGTATATGGCTCTCTGAAAGCACGTTTATATATATCAACACGTTTATAGTCTGCTTCAAAATAGGATAATAAAATCTCGAATTATTATCTTAACATGCACTTAAGCTGGAAAATAAAATTTGTGGTAAGAATAGCACAACGTTTTCAAAAACATTTCAGAAATGTATTTGTAGTGCAAATACGAAAGTTTGGCTCGGTGGGATGGATCTGCGAAAGACTGCAGGCAGATGCTGAATGGGAACAAGCCGAGGGCAGGCCGCAATGGCGCTTAATGTGGGAGGTCAAGTCCAGCTGTGGACTGAGATAGGCTGATGTTGTTGTTGTAAATAAGAAAGTAACGTATATCATCACCGTCATCATCACCATCACCACCAGTTACGTTTACAGCCCATCATGGAATAGGTGGTAAATCTATGGTCATACGAGCATACATAGATCTAGACTTCGAGCCACTACTGGTAGCTCTAAGTACTCGTACTAGAAAAATCGCACACTACCCAACCGAACCCAGGACCTTTAGATCAGCAGTCGCTGTTATAACCACTCAACGGACGTGAGAGTAATTCATTATTTATTATTTTTTTAAGTCTCGAAGTTATTTTTTATTTTTAATAATTTTATTGAACACAATATTTATACAGTATATTATTAAAATATTATTATGAAGATCTTCGAGACTAATAAAAACGAAATTAAACATAGAGCGTACTGGTATTATAAAAATCTACACGGGTAACAGTAATGTTTCCAATATGGCGCCGGAATATCGCTGTACGAAAGGGTAGTTATATTTTTATTGGAATACTTGTATTAATACAAGGTCTTTACATAGCTAGAAATGCCCTTTAGTGTATGTGGTATGAAATAGAAGGTTGTGTAATTGATATGAGAAAAAAAGCATTTCCATTGAAGCTAATTTCTTTGTTATGTATATGATATAGTTACGCCGTTTTCTATAGTGGTAGGCAGAAACTAAACATTTCCACCTGCTACAGTTCTAACAAACTTCTTGCGCCCCTTCAACATTTATGAAAGTCATACTTGTATCTTTATTAAAGAATCTTTTGATTCGGCCGTCTTTAAGGACTTTTCCGATTGATCAAAGTACGAACGCTGTTTTAGAAGGAAATAAAAAAAATATTTCAGATAAGCCAGACTTGCGAGTAGTTCCATTCATGCTACAACTTTTTATTCTTATCAAACGTAATAATAAAAAAAATGATGAACACGTAATTATTTTTAACCCCTTTAAAAATATAAATATTCTTTGATAAATCTCTATAGCAAAGAGGAATGGGCGATTTGGAATAACTGATATTTATACAGAAAACAACTAGAACATCATAAATCATACATCGTTATTGTAAAAAATAGTTTATATTAAGAGAAAAAAAGTTTTATTTTTTCTTATTCTATTGAAATAGAATCAGTCAAACCAGTCAATGGTTCATCATAATCGAACCAGAACGAAATATCATCAATCAAACCAGTCAATGGTTTATGATCAAACAGTAGCAAAGAGTATCGATTTACGGCATATGTATGTCGTAAATACCGCCATAATATTAATATTTAAATTAGATTTCATTGATAATGGTCCAGTTTCGATAGCTGTCGCATTTCTATGATTTCAATAAGAATTTACTGCTCTATGTATTTATAAATTCTCTACTGATGACATTTATTACATTGTTTCAGGTAAATATCCCAAGAAAATGCATTTCATCCTTATACATAACACACTATGTACAAAGGTATGAATTTCAGGAGTACGACAATCGGAATGAACCTGGATAATCTGTATTGAAAAACTTAAGTATTTATGTATCTAGTCTGTCGTCATGAAGATAGCCAAATTTTGGTAAAAGAAACTAGCGTCCAAAATGCTTAATAAAATATATGCATTGCTTAATATACATATGTACCTACATATATCATTGGGAATATCTCGCTCCTAAGTGACTTATGGTTCCATCCAACCTTTACAGTAAAAATCTCTCAAAATCGGGAGCATACAAGCATTCTGAACACATACAAGAGTAATTGCAGCAGGTGAGGTATTCAATTTGTCGCGCTTGGTTTGTAATGGAAAGAAATGGAATGAAATTTATTTATTACCAGAATCCAGGTTACAAAAGTTTTAGATATAATAAATAAGACAATGTTTTCTACTATCTTAAGAATGGTATGCAATTATAATTTCAGGTTGGATGCATTATTGTTGCAATTATTACATTATATAATTAATAAAGAAAACAATTTGTTTTCTTGTCTACGTTCACTTGATACTGACATTTGGACCAAGTTGCTGAAAGTCCTGCGGAAACAAAAACAAATTATAAATCATTCGCACATACAACTCAGCGATTACATTGCAAAAGTCATTTATATGGGTTATTAATTTGGCTAAACTACAGAGAGAACAGTCTGTGCGAAAGAGATTGAAATATCTGAACGTATTATTAATTCAAATAAAAAACAAGCAAATATTTAACGAGATGAGATCATATATTATGTTTATCAAAGCCTAGAGAGCAGCTCTACGCTGTGTAATGAGATTCAGCGCCGGAACTGGTTGGTGTACGCTAACCTATTTCTACCACTTTGCATACAAACCATTCAACCACATTTTAATTTGATGGCACAGTACGTAGACCCAGTATCCCATTATACAGTGACTTTTAACTCATCATGATTAACTCTTTTGTCATTCTACTGGTAAATAGGTGTCTTTTCTGTAAATTAGAACAGTTAAGGCCACAGGCTACCACTCCTTAAAAGCCCTGATCAGCCGCGAAAATTGTTATGTTGTCATAATGAACGATTAATTGTTTCTCAACAGCTTAAATTCCCTTGTTAAGGGAGGAAAAAATCTGTATATTTGCCACAAGTGGTCACTATAGTCGTTGCTGACATTTTCTGAGCATTTGGTCCATAAATACTGTTTGGAAGGCTTAAGAGTAGCTCACGATGCGTACTGGTACTGAATAATCCACATATTGACTACGGATTGTGGATACAGATTGGAATATCCATAGATCTGTATCTCTTTCAATTATCAATTCACTATCTTGGTTAATTAAGCTCATATTAAAAAATAGATTGCAACGATGCTACAAAATAAACATAATATTATTATATTCCTTTCCTCAAAATCTTAATGCTACGAAGGTTCCTTAGTCATTACATATGTCATCTTACATATGTCATATTACATATGTCATCTACAACCATGAAGAAATAAAACGCACAATAGATTATACAATTTTTACTGTAAAATGTCTCGTGAGTGTTTATATACATAAATATAACAATTCGCGTATTGTAGGACCCGGTATAGGTCTGAAACAAGACGGGCCATCCGGAAAAAAGATACGTGAGTTCAGCCGGTACATATATAATAATGTAGAAAATACAACATCACTCTAGTAGTCCCCGGAGAGATACTCAGAGTAGTGTAGTACACTTAAACATTTCACCAGTTACGTTTACGTCCAACGATGGAATAGGTGATTAACCTATTGCCATTCACCGGGCACGGATCCAAACTCCTAAAGACTACTAGAAATTTCTATCAAAAAATCTAATTTTAAAAAATCCATCCCTACCCGCCACGGGGTTTGAACCCAGAACCTCTCGATCTGTTGCGCTTTGCAACCGTTCGACCAACCAAGCCATCATGTAGATTATAACTATTAATATCTCTGTGGTACATACGCTTTGACTATAATCTCTACAACTATGTATGTATGTGCTACGACTAATGTGACGTAGCATTTCGTAGCGTCTCGTAGCTATCTCCCGTTGAATCAACCGTACCGCGTATATCGTTTAATTAAGCTAGCTTCCCTCACCGGAATGGCAGGAAGTTGTATATTCCGTGTGTATTTGTAAACGTAGTTCCAAGGTATCTTAGATTCTCCTATTGTTTACAGGACGCAATATTCTAGGAAAATGTATTTGTTCATTTTGAATTGATTCTTTGCTATAATTGTTTTTAGATTTGATTAATTATAAATAATATTATATCACCATATTCATGCTCCTATAGACACTAATACTCATATCCGGTATAAACTATACGGGTACATATTATACGTATATTATAATAACTGCCTCGTTGGACGAGTGGTTGCGACCGCGACCGCTGATCTAAACCGGTTCTGGGTTCTATTCCCGAGTTGGGTACTATTGAATTTTTTTAAACTCACATTTTATTGTATAAACTTTCAGTAATTGCTCAGAGTCTGAATAACTCTCACATATTATTCCATAGAGGGACGTAGATGTAACTGGTGAAACGGGGGATTGTACTACACTACACTCTCTACCTACCCCATCGCAGAATAGACGCGTGACGTTACGTTAAATTTTAAAAACACTATAATCTAATATGACTGCCGCAAAACAGCTAACAGCTAAAACTCTAATTTGCAAACATTGATAAAGAACTAAATACATATTGACTTTTACAAATTAATATACATCAGGCAGTATTACAACTGCGCTACAATATATTAATACACTTTTTTATAACAAGGTACATTACAATATAGTAACTTGAGAAATTCCAAATCCGCTTTCCAACATCACAGGTATTGTAGGTCAACATAGATACACATGAGCGGAAACCATTCCAACTCAGGCATCGAGGCACGTACGTGCCTGTGTTGAACATCAGTCCAGAATAGCGATCTATCTGTACCTAGAACACATATTCCAAGGCTACATTGTCCACATGACATCATACGATCCGCGTGTAAATTTCGGTACGTCCAAAACAGTGATAGCCTATTCTGAGTTCTGATTTTGGAGCACACATTTTTTCTTACAAAACTGTATGCGTATTAAATGTCAGTTAATGTAACCGGGAAGAATATCGGAAGGAAATTTATATACTTTAGAGTTCTCTGAAACACATGAGGATTACTGCCGTGCTCTTTGTCAGCTATAGCCTTGGCCCTTTTCATTCCCAGAGGAGAGATAAAATAAATTGATTATGATCATGACTTCGATAACACGGAATATTCCAAGGTTTGCTATATTTAGTTATAAATAAGCTAGTGCTCTGTTTATTACCAATGCACAAGTCTTTTATTCACTCGCATACAAATTTAAACGCCGCTGCGAATATTGCCAATATCTTCAGTGAAGACTAAAAGACAAACAACGTCTGTATTCCAATTAGAACTCCAATGTGAAATTCAATATGGTATGTATAAACACACGCGAGCGCACACATATGTATGTGAATGTGCGTGTGCTCGTGGGCATATGTGTGCCATGATAATATAAATATACATTATACGAGTACTTTACACTACATTATTTATTAGAATATCGTGAAACTTCATTACAAATATGAAAACATACAAATAATAAGAAATAAAAATTACGTAAAGAATATTTGTGGACGGTTAGAAATTCCAGAACATTCTGTTGCGTTCCAGAACATAAATGAATTGGCACACTAATGTACACCAATAATACGTGGAACAGGGTGGAGAGGAAACGAATGCAATGGAAACGTGAACGACGGATATATGCTTCCGCTCTTCAACGGATTCTAAACTTAAAGGCTCACGTGAACTGTATTTATATACTACATGTGATGAACTGGTATTATAATGCTGATATTGATTTTTTATTTTTTAACAGAGACCACAGAACTTAAAAATATGGGGGATACCTGGAATGTAAGTTCTAAGTTGTCTCGTCGTTTGTTCAACTTTTAGTGCCCAATCCATATTTTTTTGGCTTTACGTATGTCGATACGCTTCATGGTGATGATTAACTGACTAATATTAGTCACGGCCATACATTCATGGTGGATATCACTGCTCCCTTATTTCCTGGCTTGTATTTTTCGCCATATACACTTGATGGCTGTGTTGAATTCTGACTTCATATATACACACACATAACATGAGGACAATTTTTTCCCGAAGAGCTAGGCAGAAGTGTGCAGCACTCCTGCGTTTCAACTATAGGGTAAGCCTTTTCCTATACACGGGCACAAAACTAAACGTCATGCTATTCATGGGAATTTCAATTTAGAAAAACCTAATAATATCAGACCCACACGCTTGTAAGCAGTAAACCAATGAGACAGTGACAAATGTACATACAAACATATTAATATACTTATGAGTCACTGATATGTAATTTATTTACTGAATAATTTTTCTCTTTCATTTCTTATTCTTATCTAATCAACGCTAGTTTAAGGATCTAGCGCTGACCAATTCAGATCTAATTTCAAAAAACAATTTTCCGATATGACATCGTATACCGCAACAGTGGGAGCATGGACGTCACGTCATCTGCGGCTACTTGACGTCAGTTTAAAAACTGGTCACGTCTTGCCTGAATGTGTTAACTCCCCTTTGGCTCAATATTTTTCTTTATGAACTACGTTTTATAGAGAATATGAACGTATGAAAAATTTAAGTTTAGACTCCGGATAAAGACTCCGAGTCACTACAAGATATTGTAAAAACTAATTAAGACATGCTTAACCCTAGAAAGATAATCATATTGTGTAGTACGGAAAAGATACTCATGCGTAAAATTGACGCATGTTTTTTAGTTAGCTCTAAGTAGTCGAGGCTTATTAATTTATTTCAATGAATTGTAGGTTATTATATATATACATGTATATTAGAATAATTAATACTGCAGGTAATTTATTTATAATTATTTATTTATAAAAAAACAAAAACTTTAAACTTCTGCTTTAAATCAACAATATTTTTTATTATCTCACTTATTGTTTCTAAACTTATTTTTTACAACAATAATCACCCTTTTTAGTACAAAATCAACAATCAGTATACCTTATATATATATTAGAAACATATAGTTATATAAAAATGAGTTGGAAACAACTTTGGCACATATCAATGTTATGCTCTCGACATATGACTTTTT
>DWEC01000114.1:0-21667 GCA_018245735.1 Microceris miodesmiata
GACAACGCTAGCAAAGAGTTATACCAATTTTGAAAATTTTATGTGAAGGGTACAATAAATGGGCTCAATTGTTAAACTTTACTGGTAATTCCAGACCATATTGGATACGGGACCCACCTATTAAGTTTTACTAAGGTTAGTATCAAATATTTTACTAAATGAGGATTGTTATGTGACATTTAAAAATAAACACCTATTTAAAAATAGAATACTTTTTTTTCATTTATCAATCCGCTTGTAAATTTCTTACCGGCGATGTAATGTGAACTTAAATGGGCAGTATCACGTATGACATAAATACTTCTATTTTAAAATTGTTCTTCTTCGGTACTTCTAAATAAGGGTATCGTGGAAGTGGAACACAAGAGTTAGTCAGCAAGCGACTTTATGATCTGTACTTTAGCCGTATTTAGGTATCCACACGTTTATAACTTGGAAGACTCCCAAAATATTAGGCGTTTGGTTTTCTGGCGCAGTAACAATCCTTAGCTATAGAGAATTGTGGTGACATTACTAGGACAATAGCATTGTTCCTTCGGCTCTTTGTGTTACGTTTAAGGTTGTAGCGCGCGTTTACAATCACACTGTCCAAATGAAATTAATTAGTATTAACGTACCATTGACCAGCATTGACCATGTTCGGCTGCGGGTTGAACAAATTATGACGCACAATCAAACATATGTATCTCGTAACTAATTGTCTAGCTTTATCAATTAATGATCGATCAGTGCGTGTATATTTGTTGTTTGGTCGCATGTTGACTAAGCAACCCAACGTGAATCAGTTTGTATTTTACAAAAGTCACGAAATTAGTATTACAGTTACTTTATTTATTGTTTTATACATTTGAAGAAATTTAATATGCAACTTAATACTAAAGTAAAGAAGGTGTAAGGGATTCCAAGTTGTGTCTTAATAGCTCAAGTCAGCCTCGCCTGACCGTGGTGGACCATGCTGCTAATGGCGACCGGCCGTTGACAGGCAGCAGTGTAGATGGCGGGAAAATCCAATCCGCATGTTCAGCGGGGAGATTATGGGTAAAATATCATGAAGGAACGCCTATTTCAAGCAGTGGATCTATGAGCAAGTCCATGTGTCCTAGGTGGACCTGTCTAAACAGGCATCAGCCTCAACGTCGGCTTGTATGTTATTACCATGCACTTGTTTATCGTACTACTTTTGGACACGGGTTTTCTTTCAGAATTACAAGTATTAAGGCCATACTCTCTCAACCTGGCCGCGTGCTGTTTGGCAAATTTTGTAGGTAGACTGGCAGGCGTCTTAAAAATATCGCGAAGACAGCTAAAGTGTAAACTGCCACTCATTGTTTTCCTTCACTGTCACAACTAGTGATATTGAATCATTAAAATTCACGAAATGTGTTAGCAGAAACTTATGATTGATCTTGTCAAATTCTATGAAGAAGTTAGTTAGACCCTGTCTACGTGAATGTATTGATCTGCAATTTCTTTCAAGTTTGAAATGAACAGTGTTAGATCGTGTCGATCTATTAGCCAGGGCTACTTAAGGTACTTTTGACGCAGCCTTTCTTTAGGACGGCATCTGTATGTAAAGTAACAAACGTAAGAACGTACGTAATGTACGTAACGTAAACCCCGAAAGATTAGGCAGAGGAGTGTTCACCCCCCCATCACCAGTTACGTTTAGGTCTCATGGAATATGTGGTGAGCCTATATGGAATATGTGGTAGCTATATACCGGGCACGGATCCAGACTCCGAGTTACTACTAGAAATTCTGAATTGGAAAATTTCAATAGTACCTACCCTATCCGGGATTTGAACCCAGGGCCTCCCGATCGGCAGTCGTGTTTGCAACCATCAACGTAGCAGTCTATGAAGTACTTAAATAAAAAAACATTGTCGGTGTTTAAACGCGATATAATCTGGTGCGCGGCTATCGAGGAAGTTAATTCTGAGGGCTCGTCGTGTACAGATGTTGCGCGGCACACGGTCGACGCCGCCCGCTATATTTCAGATTCGTGCTTCGCTTTCTTCGGGTGTTTTAAGTAAAGCAATATTAGCGATAGACTTCCTTTTTATAAACTTTTTAAATGGATTAAAAAATTCAAAATGTAAAATCGTATATGTAATTGTATACGGTTAAATCGTGCAGTATACTGCATAATTTAAACATCGAATTAGAGGCGACATTTCAGTTTCAGTTCAGTGACCAAATTCGTATAGAATTTATATACATACATATGTATAAATATTACGAAACCTACATTATTATACGCTAACAGGGCTAATGAAACTGGCAGTTCCAATTTATGCAGTTTTACATCGTCTTCGCCAAATTTTAATCGCTTACCGTTTGTTTAATAACATTCCACTATGAATAGCCAAATTCTAAACACTTTTCGTTTGTTTAGTACAATTTGGACAACAATCGCGGGATACTAAGCGCTTTGCATTTCTTTAACAACACGTCAACCAACAATGGCCAAATTCTGAACTTTTCATTTGTTAGTAATATGACGCCAATTGCAAACGCTTTTTGTTTTATCACACGTGACGAACAATTTTAGAATTTTACCCTCTTTTTGTTGTTGTAGAAAAACAGGACCAACAATCGCAGAATTCTAACCTCTTGCACCAACCAGCTATCAGCTGCAGCAGTATCGTGCAGCCGGGTGTCCTGCAACCGTCTCACTCTTAATGCCCTAATGACTTTTGGTTTTGCTCCCTTTTCGTGGTTCGGTAACAACTCATTTCTCTCGCGGGCCGCATAACTCTTGTTTCATTGTGCTCGTTTTCTTACCCGCCGCTAATCGGTTCGCCTCCTTATTTATCCTCTTCTGACGTTGAACGTTTAACTTAGCAACTGGTTGGGCTACTTTGCGGTGATTTTGCAACGATATGAAATATTGGTAGAGTACAACGTTTAGACATTACGCTGTTGGTATAAGCTGTTTGTTTGTTCTATATGTGTGTATAATGAATGTTCGTATGTCTCTATCAGATGAAGATAGAGGATTGAGTTAATGAAACACGGTGGTCTAGGTAGAGTTTGATGAGAGATAAAAAATATTTGTTATATATTGTTTACATCAAATATGCATGTTTTTTTATTCATCCTGCCACTATTTTTATAGAACGCTTTAATTTATTAATATTGTTATTAATAATATATAGCACTATTTGTTTATTCATATTGTAACTTCCGTTGCATATAGCAATGTTTTTATTCATATGGTTATTAATGTTAAATAGGAAAAGCGGATATATTTACCTATGTTTATAATGTGGAAAATGTGTAAATGATAATTATTGTAAGGATAGGTGACTATATTTCTTATTTGATATTTAAATTATTGGCTATCAAATGAACACTTTGTTAAAAATCTTTGTTAAAAATCTGTCCATCGAAGAAGTATTTGAAACGGCGTGGAGATAATTGTTTAAAGAGAAAATTAATTAATAGGTTTCTGAGATTGAGATTTCATTTCTGAGATAAGGAACAGTACCTTTACGATACTAGTAATTATATATTTATTAGCCGGCCGTGCACGGGATTACTCCTTATTAGAGTTCGAAAGGGTCTTTATTATGGTCGAACATTACTTTTATGTATGATCTTAAAAATGATTTTCACGAATATATTAAACGGATATTTGTGTTCCAATCCGATTTTTTATTTATTTGCCTTCCTACAATAAGGTTGTCATGAAGAGATACGAGAAGCTCTATTCGTTATAAGACCTGTTGCTCGTACTCTACTTTCTTGTTTCAGTTAAATTGTTTATTATTCTTCTATGTATCACCAGTGTGTTTCTTCTACGTTTCACCAAATAGTCCAAGTCCCATTATTGAATAGGTTGTAAGCATCGTGCCATATATATCGGGCAAAATTCCCGACTGAGCTACTACTAGGATTTTGAAATTACAAAAACCCAATAGTACAGAACCAGGTGTCAAGTTCCAATAGTGCAAGATCTACCTATTTCTGATTAAGCGTAGAATCCTACTACAGTCTACACTTCTCTGTCTAACTTTTTGAGGATTACAAGCGTAAAATTACGTTTATTTATTTTTTATGAGTTTTGAAATAAAGTAATTTACTATGTATTGTAATCGTTACCAGGTCCAGCTATAGAATTATTAGAAGTAAAAAAAAACCGGCGACAGGTATGAAGAGAGTGATGATTGTAGACGACTTTCGTTAGGTCTGTAGGGATAGAGATACTTGCCAGTCGGTTTCTCTCTCCTTACCCTGTAACTTCTTGGTATGGATATGCAGGTCTATATATTATATTGTATCGCAATGAAAGTTATTAATTATTTAACGACAATTCACACTTAAACCTACGCTGTAACTGCTACAATTGTTCGCCCTACATGCATAATATCAGAATCTCTCAATCCGCCGCCATATCTCACCGCAGTATCAACAATCGCCAAGTTTAACCCTGGGGTCATCGCGGCATCGCTACATTTAAATTTCTGAACCGGGTATAAACAGCTGATATCTGATTAGAGAGACCTGGATAATATCGACATCTAGCTCTACCGTTGGTTCTCGAAACTCAAATTAAACTGTACTGTCTTACTTTCTTTCAATACCATCTTATTGCTGATTTTTGTATATTTATTTCAAGCCTTATTTTTTTAGTTTATTGTTTTTTGTCATTAGTAGTTTTGGTCACCGTGTCCTTGCTCTACTTTCTCTAATTGCTGTTGCTGAGAGCTGGTTGTCTGCAAAAATATAAGTCTTAGAATAAAACCGCCAACTGTATTGTACAATATATATTTGTCCTGTTTTCATGTTATTCAGTAAACAGCATTATTATAGTTTATTAATAGTACATATAAGACAATAATCTTAAACAATACGATGCAATTAATTAATATTGTTTAAATTATATGAAAGGGTATTTTCAAAAAGACTGGGTTGAATAATCTATTGCTATAGAAAAATTGGCGTTTAAAAATATTTAAATGCGCTAAGCTTTTATATTTTAAATACTATCTAATTTCAAAATTCTGAACTGCTCTCCGAGCAGGTTTATTAGGAAGTACCTTCATACAGATATAACGAAAAGCGATCTCTATGTACAGTCAACATCTTATATCGGATATTACATAAGTTATAACAATAAAAAAAGAAAAACTAAATTTTAAAACGGGCCAGCAGTAGGCGCAAGGCTCTGTAAAACCTGTGTTATCGCATCTGCGACCGTCCCAGCATCTGTTTGTTAAACTGCTGTTTAGTGGATATTTCATATACTTCTACACGATCCGATAGCAGCAGTATGAGTGGACCAATTTATCTTGACCCCACTAACTGTTGTATTGGACACTTATCTGAAGTTACATTATTCGGGTGAATATACCCTCTTCTATTTAGTATCGATTTAAGAAGGCTTTTCTTATTTCGCATTTCACATATTTAATAATAATAGTAATACTTCTGACTGACTCGTTGGTCGATTATAAATATTGTTTTATGTTATTATTAAAACCACCGACTTTCCTTAAAACTACTATGTTATAATATTTATCCGCTGACGATTTCATCTATAATAATAGAATTATATGCTGCGTGATATTAATAATTCGCGTCATAATTATGGAGCAGTCACGCTTTAAATTAACTCGGTCGGAAATGTATCTATTGTTGGTTGCTATCACTAAAATAACAGGTCTGTTTGTGGAGATTTTGTTATATACTAACAATACCTTTGTACATAACTTATTACATTCAATAATTTTTTATTCAGTTTGTAAATTTGAATCCATCCATATTTTCACGCCAGGTCCTTTACGGGGTAGGTAGAGAGCACGCAGAGCCAAATATCCCTATCCTTGCATACTTAAATTTGTATACATAAATAATTGATCAAATTAATATCTTGATATGTATTAAAAAAATACATTTATTATGAGTATGTGTGTATACATATATGTACGAGTATTTGATTATCATCGTAAGATGTATAATTTTTTCTCTGCCTACCCCTAAGGGGCCTGGCGTGATGATATTATAATTATAGATATGTATGCAGTAACGCACGTTCTCTCCGTCACTCAGAGTTGACTGGGAGAAAATTCAATTAAGCATTGAGGATACTTTTATCTCTTAGCTTAAGGTGTAATAATATAAAGAGAAATGGATAAATTATGAGTCAAAATTATAAAGTTATATAATGTTAGACTAATTCGAGGTAAACTGAATGTGACTGAAGAAGGTCACTAGCCTGTATCTGGATGTGGTATGGTATCTGGATGTGGCTACCTCCATCTGCTACAGTTAATGAAGAAGACGAATTAAAAACTGAAGATCTAAGGAGATCATCTGACAACCTTCGAGTAAGTTACTCTTAACTAATAAAACAATCACATATTTATACCTTTTTGAAGAACTCTAACAATCTTATATACACTTCAAAAGATCTACAAAGTTCACTTAACACAGCGCACCCGTTCTCGACTCTATTGTCATAAAACTATGCGTTGTAAGCTCTTACATTTCTCGGCCATAAGCACCGGAAAGCTCTATTCTCGCGATTCAATAATATCCTGAAACTACTTTGAACAATAATAACAATAATGCAGTACAATAAATATCACCGATAGAGTTATCTCGCGCAAATGCTATGCGTAATGTCGCTTCTAGAGATTCTAGAACTCTAGCTAGAGTCGTATGCGATATATGTATATAGAGTTTACAAAAGGTGTATATAATTTTTATGACATACTATTATTATACGATATCATCACGTCAGGTAGAACGGGGTAGGCAAAGAGTACCGTGTGCGGAATATAAAAATATTTACAGACCTGACTCGTCCTTTTACATTTATCTCTCTCTTCAGGGAGTACAGACGTGAAGATATTCTACTTTCTCCCAAGCCAAAGTCACTTATAACAATAGTAGAGACGGATATTTTTATATAAATATTCAAATAACTAAATGCAGCTACCTTTAACCATCGCCTGCAGTAGTCCTCGGAACAAATTCGTAAAGACTAGTGTGTTCTAACATCAGTATGAAAACATACGAGTAATTATTACGTTAGTTTCGACCTTATTTATTTATTTATTTAATAAGTTGCACACTAGCACATATGATACAGGAGAATTATACTAGGTAAGAATATAAATATAGAGAACATAGGTTATATACAAGTACATCGTGGGTAGATATACCTATTAGTCCAAAGCAAGCACTATGCATCTTGTAAATAATGTATTAGCATTCAAACCTTTGTGTAAAAAGACGACTAGAAAAAATTGTACATATTATTCTAGAAATTAAATAATATACTTTTAAGAGTAACGCAGTGCCTTCTTCTATTTTATTTTAAACATTAATAACGAGTTCGAACGTCGTAGACTTTATGTTGGGATTTTTTTTGCTTCCATATTTCTCATTTTGTTCAATGAAATAGATACTTTATTTGTGGCATAAAATTTGCAAATCGGAGTATTATAACGACCTTGCTCTTATCCTACCCATGACTGGCTTATATATTTTTTTTAAATATCATCGTTAATAGGCTTGTATAACATAACGAATTATTTTTGTATTGTAATCTGTAGGTACTGACAGGCAATTTGAATGTCAAAGGCGTAATTATTTTTCGCAAATGCATATACAAATCTATATTTGAATATAATACGAAAAAATATTATAACACTACATGAAAAATAATATTATATTCAAAACAATTGCAGCGGAATCGGGTGCATTTTAAATCCGTATAATTTGCTATTATTATGTCTTATTTAGGAATAATTCTGGAACTAATGCAGCGGAGAGGCTCGCGTCAATATGGTAATGGGTCCGTCCTAAAAGCCTCCATTAGTCAGGAAGACTGCAGGCTGTGCTAACAGTTAGATTTACGAACATTATATAATGAAGTGAAATTGTTTTACTGAAAATATGCTATAAACAATTACCTTAATATTTTTCTCCATTGCGTATATTTCGAAACGTAAATTAAATTATAATTACATCATCATTTCAGATCAGATATGCAGACAGATTCCTGGTATGTAGAGAGCACCGAATGTCAAATAATTATATCTTTATACTAGATGCGCGAGCTCTACATTCATCATTCTCTATGTACTTATATACGCACGGGGGTATTGCCATACATCGGGCACAGATCCAGACTCTGATCAGAAATTTCTATTAGAAATTCTAATTACATTAAACATGTTTGACCTTAGTCTAACCTTCTCTCAAGGACCCAAAGTGAACTTAATCAAATATCATTGTCCATTACAGGATATCTAAGGTTTTTTGTATAGAAATGTTGGTCTTTATATGGATTAAAAGGGTTGCAGTAAACTATAATATCGACTTTATTGTGGAGGCCATTTCTAAAATAATTTGTACCATTTTTGTAATGTTTTAACGAACGCTCTCCATTCACAGAAGCGTCTCATTAAATCCTCTTTTATCTAACACCATCCATTGGTGGGTGGTATACGTCTGCAAATATTATTATTGAAGGAAACAAAATCCTTATGAGACTCTAAGACAATGCACTAAGGGTTTAATTACCTTGTACGCGTACAGCTTCAGCAGCACGATTTACTTTGAACAAAGAATAGTGATCCATACGATATTAGACCGCAGTAGCTACTGGACACGTCAAACAATTGAAGAATTCCCAATGGCAGTAAAGGTTATATTGGATTCAATGGTTTCGGTGACATTAGAATGGAAATTGAGGTGAAGTGTGATGCGGCGCATGGGATAATGGTCTTTAGCGTTTATGCAAGCTGTTGATAGAATGTGTTGGACTAACGAAGTGCTGATAGGTCGGTAATGGACGGGCTTCACGCCACAGATGTCATCGATGGACAAAAAAGGATGGAATAGACATGTTAGTCCAAAATAAAAAATATGTCTGCATTTGAGATAACGATGTATATTAATTTAGGATGTTTTTTATACGCATGTAGAATGGATTGCTTTCTAAGAAGTGCGAAGTCTGCTAATCTGCACTTGTTCAGTATGGCTGATTGTGGCTTTGTACCATTCTCGTCGTTCTGAGAGGAGACGTGAGTCAAAAAGTGGAACGATAATAGATGTTGCTGATAAGAGTGGATGTGCTGAATAAATAGCTTCAGATTACCTGTATTAATAATCAATTAAATAGTAAAACACACAAGAGCTATTTATTTTCTAATGCTCTTCTTATATGTACTCGCTGTCGCAGTATGCATAGTATGTATTGAGTAGTGGTGAACAGTGAGATGGTTGATAAAGTTCTTACTGAGTCCTAAGAGACAATACGATACATAAATTATAATACAATATAAAAAAAATCTCTTACAATATCATGCTCGATACAGTATGTCAAACACAACCTGTCAAATCGTTATGTCTAATATGTCAATTTGTACTATATATTTCCAGGATGAGTAAAAATATTAAATTTGTGTATATAATAAAATTAACTATTTCTTTAATATTGTGGTTTTATCTTATAAACAAAGAATATAAATTTTACGATATTTTTTCCTTATTAATAATGAATTTTTAAATAAAAAAAAGATGAAACTACTCAATAGTTTTGCTATTCTTTAAATCGACTGCAGCTCAGAGGTCACACCGGCTCCCATTACTACTGGCATACAAATTGCGACTTAACATGCCTTATCACACAGGAGCATTGTCTTGGGAATTGCACTCATTAGATATCTCTATTTATACGGACAGACAGAAAAATATATTCATGTTATATTAAACATGATGATGCAAGATTACATTAAGAAATTGTGCACTCTTCACTTCTATGTATATTATTCTGAGATAAATATCTATAAACATAACGTGCGTGCGTGGATGTATTTCCAAAAGCGGTAGGCAGAGGAGTGAAGTACGTTCGCTTTTCACAAGTTATATTATATTTCCAAAGTGCTTAATAGGGATGAGCCTACCGCATACACCGCTGTATATATGTATAGCTCAGTGGCATGCCATGGAAGAGGCCTATGTCCAGCACTGGACGGGAGTAGGCTGATGATGATGATGATGTATATTCATATGTAGATAGACAGATAGATAGTATTGGAATATTATCTGTATATTGAACAACTACATGGCTCACCGTATAATATTGAAAAAACGCTAATTTTAAATACTAAAACGTTTAACAGTTGTAAATACATCTATGTAATACTTATGTATGCACACATAAATAAAGGCAAAAGTCAAAGATCAAAGCGATAGTGTATGAAAGACTATTCAAAGATAACTATTTATCAAAAAATTGTGATAATATATTAACGACAAGTGATCATAAAAAAAACAAAATGGCGAGAACACACTTGAGATCACACCACTACGAATTGCAAATGATTTGTCTTATATTAATGTGTTTAGATTGCTTTGATAAGATGTAGAGAAAAATATATTATCGATCTGAGTAATATTTATAAGGACACTACATTTCTTGAAACAGCTGGTTAAGATACATTCGCAATCCGGGCACGATAACTTGATGCTTTCATGTTATACGAGTATATATGAAGAACTCTCGATTATTAAATCTCGTAGTTTTTCAATGTATACTATGTTAATTTCTAGCTATTTATTAGATAATGCTAATAATTAGATTGGATTACAAAATCTGATAAAAGATACTTCTCTATTCTCTTTTTATTCTTTTCTCTTTTTATATTGGTACAATTATTATAAATCAACCCTGTTAGAACCGATGGAAATGTTTTCTGTTCTATTCTATTTCATATTTTAGCGGTATGCAATCACCTGCTGTGACGTTAAAAAGTTGATGCTAAGTGTTATTAAAAGGGGAATATAAATATGTGATTATACTACTACAAAAAACTTTGAGTGTATTAAAAATATGGTGCTAAGTCCTCTTAGCGCTATACAAATAATAATAATAATGATAGTATGTTCCCATTTGCAAGAACAATGTTTATAGTGGATTGCTACAAACATTCTTCTGCGACGTCATCACGCAAGTGTCAAGTCGTCGCGCACGGGTTACACACCTCGCAGATCCGCGCAAAGCAACGTGACTGGACTGTTACAAAGTTAGTAGCTTTTAAGCGTTATTAAACGGAAAAAATTCTAAAAATGCTTTTAGCACCACGCACCAATTAGAATTATATATTGCTATTGGATTTCACGTAATGTGACTTCCATGTAGCCGTGCGATGTAGTGAGACGCTGCAGTTATAATTAGATTTAATTACATCTATTTACAGCAGGTGGCGTTTTCCAATTAGTACGGTCTAATTGAAGCTAAATCTCATTTGCTATATAACTTCACACATAATATATTTATATAGTACCTTTAGAATACAGGTACCGATGTATGCATATTGATAAAATTATAAGAGACGACTGAAATTTGTCATACTGCTGATGTTATCGATGGAAATCCTTGTTTCTACTTATCTCTATATAGTAAGAGTAACTATACGTAAGTAATTGTAAAAAAAATAATAAAATCACGCCTGTAATTGCCGAAAGGGTAAGCAGAGGAAAGTAGTAAACGCCCACAGCTATGTTTACGTCCTGTGGACCTCCACAGGACGTAAACACCACCTGGTGACCGGACCCTATTGTCATACATCGAGCACAGATCCAGATTCCGACATTTTACTAGAAATTTCTAGTTAGAAAAACCAGCCAGACCCTGATTTAAGTACTAGTTTTCATACAGTGTTATTGTTTTAAAAAACATGTGAAACGGAGATTTTTTGGGTTTTAATTTCTTGTGACAATAGCTTTACATACAAACGTCTGTCTACCCCAACGCAACCGTAGCTTGAAGAGATTAGAATTGAATGGTAAAATTTTTAAAGAAATACAAGTAAAATTGGTTGGTAAATTTTTTAATGTACCCTATATTGACTGCAATATTTTTAAAATTGGGATCCAGAATCAAGACAGAAAGGGTGCATTTTAAAGGCAGAAAGAGATGCTTCAATCTATTAGGACAGGTTTTAACACAAGTGGGAAAGAAATAAAAGAATCCAATTCTTGTTACTGACGCCAGCTCAAGTCACGAGTAACGATTTATTTTGTTAACATGTTACCACGTTTACTGAGCAGCGGCGCAAACAATGGGTATAAATATTAATATTCCAAACAAAATTCGAATCTAGAATCTCTGCTACTTCTAGTACACCACTTAATTCTTTCGCCTTTAGGGCAGAATCGTACTGGGCGTTTGTACTTGGACAGTTTGAAATATCGTAATGTATGAGTTTAAGACTCAAACTGTATATACTAAGTATACCGTTCATTTGTAAATTTGCTGTCTCTATTTATTAATTCAGTTCCACAGTTGGACACGTGTCTCCTCTCAGAGTTGAAGGATTAAGAGCATAGCCTGCCAGGCCGGATAAATACGGATTGGAAGACAGTACGTATTGCTTGGATGATAATAATTAATGCAGGAAAAGATAGGTGTGTGAATAGTTATCCCCATGCTTAATTGGCACATTGTAGCATTTGTTCGGTATCCTCATGTTCGTAGTTAGTTTCCCAGGCGACAGCGAACTTTCGCCTAATCTGCATACGCCCTAAGGTTGGGCGTGATAAAGCCAGGCCTATCAAATAATAACATCATTAGGCTAGGGCAAAATGGACCAAGCTGGACTCAACAATCTCCTAATGAAATCTCCGAGTTCCCAACACCTTTGAAATATTAAACCATTAAAATGCTACCTAAGTTATTTCGAATGTCCAATTTTCGCAGAAGAAAATGCAATGTAATTTGTCTTTGGGTTCAAGCTGATGACTGATAAGGAACTGGTGGGGAATAAATACGTACTCGTTCAGTTGACATTTGCGATATGAACCCGAAGATATTGGAACAGGATATCGATTGGTGTGGATATTCTGAATTGTGATCGTTAAAGTTAAGAAGCCAATATGTCTTATTAGTTCTGATCACAGTCCAAGATTAATACATCGCAGATGCGTATTCAATTATTGTAAGCTGAACGATTGAATTATGGCCTTGTCAAGCCATACATCTACATTCTCACCTGGAGACACATATGTACAGGCATATATAGTATCCATAATTATGAGCTATTAATAACAATGAACTATGCAGAACAATTATCAGGTAGGGTTCTGCCAGAAAAGACCGCCATGTTTTAAAGGTACGAGTAGCTAATTGCTATTGCTATTCTGCGACAGATGTGACCAGCCCACTGCCACTTCAACTTGCTAATCCCTTGGACTATGTTGATAGCTTTGATTTTCTTCTTCTGGATAGATCTTATAAGAAATCAGTTCATTTATTAATGCTGAGCGTAAATACTGGAAACCAATCCATGCTTACTTTATAAAGGCGATAGTAGTTTTATTCGTTCATATTTTGTTCTTAAATTGACTCAAAAGAGGTACAATTCAGTTCAGTTTACAATTACAATTCGGTTCGGAAGTAACTGATTAATGATATTTTAAAAATAAGGAGGTACAATACTGTGCTAAATGAAATGCCTCAAAGGAATAGATGGTATAAGAATCATTTGTATTGAAATATTTTCGAATTTAATAATGATTACGTTGTTTTTGCAGTAGAGAAAGTTTCATTATCCATTGAACCTTTCGGGCATAATTTCGTCACAGATCGACACGCGGCTCGTGAATCGTACCACAATAACCATTGTTGTCCAACATTATTCAATTGCATTGAATCATTGTACAATTCGCCCGTTGCGCTTCCTTTATCATTGTTTGGAGTTCGAGCTTCAACGAAACGGTAAATTTTAAACAAAAATTTAATATGATATAAATCTACAATTCCAACTTTGTAGTGTGAACATTGGTAGAATCAGTTTCAGAAACAGACAAAAATTCAGCTTTTTCGACCGATTAGGCCACACACTGACGAAGACGGAGGCATGGGTCTTGAAAATGGCTTGCATCTAGGAAAAGAGCAATTAATGTAGAAAAGTGCGTCGGGTCTGTAAAAATGAGATATTTGGCACATTGTTCTCCTGGCTTACCTCCTAAAAAACCGAGCGTGATGATTTAATAATAATATCGTTTATTTATTGTATGGGCGTCCAGTGTATTGGACGTCGATGGCAGTATCAAAACATAGAGCAAACACTTCATCATTTTTCTTCTGTAACCATTTTTTTAACGGGCCAGTTTAACAGTTGCAGAAGTAAGGTTCGTAAAAGATACATTATATAGTTACATATATAAGTAATGTGAAAAGTAATTGTAAAAGATAGTAAGACCCACAAAGAATTTTAACATCGCTGAAATAAGTAAATTAAAGATGCTCTTTTTCAAATTTTCACGCCTAAACCATCATTTAAATCCTACAAATGGGACACTTTGTATAATATATATCCAAATATATGTGATTTTTCGATTTTAAGAAGTTTTACCAACTTTTTAACATTGTCGTGCTTCAACTGTCTATCTTATAACTACAGATAAGTGTAATGACATTTGAAACTTTGTCATTTAACATTTGACATTTTAGTTCAGTACTATTTTGTGTTAAATAGTTGAAACTATCGAACCATATCTAATTCGGTACATTTAAACCTTGTTGCGATGTCAAATATTTATCGTGTTATCGAAATTAAATTACAAAGGTTAGGTTATGGGACTCCGTTTGCGGAAAATGTCCTATAAAATATATGTATTAGTGATTGTCTGGTCTCAGGCTGATAATGCGTTTGCTGGTTAATGATTTTAATTTAAATTGAAATTATTCTCTATTGTGGACAATAGTTAATGCAATAATATCACAGCTTAAAAATAATACGTCAAATGCAAAATAAAAATACTTAATAAGTTTGAAGGATAGCAACGCCATGTATCGTTAAGTTATTTAGCAAGTTTATCAGGCGTTCCTTTTTTATAGGTGATGCAGATTTAGTAGCGGTTTGCCTCTGAATTCGTAGGTCTGGGGTTCGAATTCCTTAAATTTATTTCAAATTTTGAAATAATGTGACCATTAGAATTAGGTCGTGTTCTCCTCAATGCTCTGTGAGCTGTGTAAAGTATTCCAATACAAATTAAGCGAACGTAGTAGAGTCTATAGTTCTACACATTTTCATTACTTAAGGGACCTATGTTCATTAATAGAATGATTACAGGGTTTATGGATGAGATTGAATAGTATTTTCGATTAAATGTAATGAATTATGACGAGCTATAAACTAGTTGGAACTATCCAATGACAAATTCAAAAATAATTTTTAATCATATGAATCATTTGAAACGCAAAGAGAAAAAAACAACAATTGTAGATACGGTCAACTGATCAAAAGAAACATGTCAGCTGCGGGGAAGTCTCCCATCTGGTGTAAAAAGATGAATAAAATTGACACATTTGATAATAAGACAGTTGTTGCCACAATAAGACTAAATAAAGAAACGTGAAAAGGCGGCAATATTTAACGTTGGCTCAAACGAGGCGTTCTCAGCGCGATCGATCATCGGACCCATCTCGGACAGTGGCTTAATGATCGCGGGGTGCAGGTCATGAGAGATTGATGTACTCTGTTACCAATCGATCGCTGGCTGTAGCAATTTTGATATTAAATGGGTTTTTGGTTCAAATAAACCAACGATTGCTTCTTTATCTTTTGTAGAGACAATTTGGCTGCAAAATTAGCGGGGGCGCGAATATGACAGATTTATATTGTCACAAACTATTAATTGAATTGTAATTTCAATTTATTCAATTGAAATTTCTTTCATTTATTCAAATTTCAATTTATGTAATCTCGATCATTGTAATCTCGATCATTAAGTTTGCAAACCTATATTAGTTGCAAATTAAAAAAAAATGTACATGACACTATTTATTCTATTTTACGAAATTAGTGAAAAATGTGAATTTCTCAATGTCACATCACACAGATATACCTATTGTTTCATAGTAAAAACACACGAGTGCTTGATTAAATGTAACTCTTAGTTCTTTTCTAGTAGCAGTAATGATGTATTTGGGAAATATCGCTTATATACCACACGCAATTATTTAATTATTCTTTCTTTTTAGAGTTTTTTAGTATTTAAGTAATTGAACGCTTTAAGATGGTATTACTGTTTCGTATATATGCACGTAGTATTTCTATTTTTTCTATTTCCTATAGCGTGGATGATAGGTTTTGGGTTGTAAAATATTTCTTTAAATCATCTTTGTTTTTTCATGATTATAATACAAAAAAAAATCTAATTAGAAAAAAAACTTTCAGGCTTCCTTATTATAGTTATAATTTATTATTTACGGCTGGTGGACTGGTTGTATATGACACATCAATTGCACTTTTTTTGATGTACAATAGATAAACAAATGTAAAAATCGCGAATCGCGTATCACTGGTACCAACCCGCTACTAAACTCCCAACTTACTCCGTCCGCTGTTTGTCTTATCGAATGCAGATAATAAATTAATTTGATATTGTAATTGAGAGAGATGAAAATCATGATGA
Organism: Microceris miodesmiata; assembly: GCA_018245735.1. Lineage (NCBI taxonomy): Eukaryota > Metazoa > Arthropoda > Insecta > Lepidoptera > Hesperiidae > Microceris > Microceris miodesmiata. Next base: position 16,444 of record DWEC01000114.1, read on the forward strand.
ATTACGAGAGGATCGCGGGGAATAATAAACGGTGGAATAATTCAAAATGTCTATTAACCATAGACAATTTTATTATGGCTGATGATTCATACGATCTTATATCAAACAGCGAGCGGTCGGTTTTCTGCCACCCGGGCAACTTTAATCGAAAGATATTAGAGTTTGATTTAAAAAATGTGTATTTAAGTGTGCAACCTGATAGTTATGATACCTAAGTGGTCCATTCGTTCTTAGGTTTTTAGGTTTAAAGAATATATTTCACATAAAATATAGTTCAAGTTATAATGAGATGCAAAATGAAAAAATATTACACAGAAATGTCCAGTAACAAAGCTTTGTTGATTTGCTCGCAACTTACAAGCATTATATACATATGTATAATGTATAATGTAATTTGGTAAGTTATCGTACAGTTTTTCAACAGCCAATTATACAATTCAGCCTTCTTTTGTTTGTACAAAGAGAGCATTAAACACTTGTTTAAAAGAATACTGAGATTTTTTCACCTAGATTTTTTTTCCTAAGTTGCCAAACCTGAGAGGCGACCGAAGATCATAAAAAGTAACAGTAATAATGTATGACGTTCATTAAGTATGTGAATATGATTTTGTAAGATAAATGATTAAAAAACGACCAATCAGCACTCGCAAGTAGATTTTGCTGCCTACGCCTATAGACATATGGGGAGAACATGAAAAGGACTGTAGGATTTGAACTGTTCGTGTTAGTTTAACGTAGCGTAGAACGTCCTCCAGCTAGGTGGAGTGACGAGATACGCAAAGTGGCTGGCAGTGGTTGGATGCGAATAGCTGAAGATCGAGCTCAGTAGCGTACCATTGGAGAGGCCTATGTCCAGCAGTGGACGGGAATAGGCTGATAATGATGATGATGATGTGACAGTTTATACAGTTAGTTGTTAATAAGATATTATAAGTTAAGTAATAGGAATATTTGAAATTGAAATTGAGTCTTTCTGTATAGGATCAATTTTGATTAACTGTAATTTTTATTTCGTGTAATATTTTATGTAAATCTGTGGATTTTCTTAGCAAGTTACCACACGTTTATTCGGCAGAATTGCATTTTTAGGCCTTTTCCAAAATGTGTAATAATACTCTTTCCTCCCCAAATCATTTAGTCCGTATCACCAAACTTTTTATCTTTTTTGTTAGTTTTAATAATATATTAATATCAATATTAATACGGACTAGTACTGATGATGTTTACCTGCGTAACTTCTAACTAGAAGACAACTACTCGTAGGATTTTACCCACCTGTTCAGATTAATAAAAACGAAATATAACCTCGCTTATATACTGATAAACTTTGTTGCCTTATACCATAATATAACGCCGATAATTTAATGGTCGCTTCAGTAAGCAGTCTCGTGCGAACACTTGGCTGCAGTTAGGCGGCGTCTAACACCTCTTGACTCTTGCGGCGGTATGGCTTAGGCCGGTTACACATTGCGCGGTGTTAGTAAATATAATAAATATGCGATAACTCTCCTTTATAAGTTGTGATTTTAAATTTCTAATCTGTAGAAAAGAACGGTAAAAACGTGTCCTGACGTCTGTAGTTCCTAAAGGGGCAGGGAGGGCAGTATAGTACACCCTTACGGTTCATCCAATTGATTAGGGAGTGAGACTATTGCCGTACGATGGGCACACATCCAGATTTTAAGCCACTACTAAGAAATATCTACTATAAATTTTAAAATTGAAAAATGTTTCCACTCGACCAACGATGCAGTCAATCAGTCAGATGAATGATAACATATAATATAATCAATTAATAATTATCTTGCGACATCTTTATGACTGATCTTCTCGACCTAGAATATACAGATATATAGGTACATAGTGTACTTATGCAGACTTATGGAGACGCCTGTTCAGCAGTGGCCCGAACAGTCGTCTCCAATAGCACGCCACTGATCACGATCTTCAGCTCTTCGTATCACTGCGTCTATCATGAATAAAGAAATAAGAAGCTTTTATTATTATTATTATTAATACAATGACATCAGCAAACAGTGTTTTTAGGTACTAAATAAATAAATGAAACTATTCCGTGTTCGCGTCGTGTTCCAGCCGCCTGCGGTGATCGATACGACCGTTGGTCCGAGAGGTATTATCTGTACGCTAACTAATCTTGCGGCGTATAATTTTGACGTCCAGTTTTTCAACGCGATTTTCGAAATAAGACTGACATTTAAGTTGTGTTTCTATGTCGATACGGGGAGCTATGTATGCTTGGAAATCACTGTCGGAATGCTCATAGATACTTTCGATAGAAAATTCTGGAATTTGTCATGTAATTCGAGATGGATTTTTCTAAAGTAATTAGTAACGTAAAAGTAACGTAGTGTTGACAAATATACTCTTCTCGCCTACCTTTTCGGGGATTACAGGCGTGATGTTACGTTTATTTTTTCAAGTCACTAATTACATATATAAAGGTCTTTATATCTCATTATAGTACGTACATTTTCACCGTAAGCACAGCGAGGCGTGAACCGCTTACAATTCTCCTATAAATATTATTTTATTAAACATTTACGATTCACGAATCGATTTCTGTAAGGCGCACGCGGTCGGAAGATATAGTACGGCATTGTTAAATCGAAGATGTTTTGCCTTCACCAAGTTATTATCGCTTATGTGTAAATGAGAGACGTTACTTTTAAGGGCTTAGTATTCAAACGCAGGGCTAAAACGTTATCATCTTTGTTCTTCAGTTTGGTATGCTGATACGCAAGATATAGGATATATAGTTATAGTCACATCTGAATTCAAAGCTTAGAAAACGGATTGAGAAGCACAGCACACCCATGAAGTTTCTTTCGCCGCTTCTTCTCCATAGTGAGGCATCTGTCGAAGCGGTGGTAGCATCATTTTGACGTATAAAAAGTGTTCTTATGAACCAATTTTGAATAAATGAATTTGAATTTGAATTTAGAACGAGTGATTGTAATCCTGGATGTGACAAGCCGAAGACAGGGCGCGATGACGCTCATTAGAGGTGAGGCCTATGTTCAGCAGTGGACTGAGATTGGCTGATCTTGTTGTTGTTGGTTATTGCTATTGAATCGAAGTTTTGGTTTCGGTTTCAGTGGAAGGTGGAAGAGGAGTTGAATGTTTGATTAAGGTTTCTGTTTTGGTTGATAATTGGGTTTCGTTCAGAAACGTATAAAAAAGGAATATTAAAAAATTTACCACGTCAAGCTATCGTTAATTCTCAACCAATTACTTTCGTCATCATCATTATCATCAGCCTGATCCGGTTAATTTTAGAAAGCCTCTCCAACATCATGCCACTAAGCTCGATCTTTTAATCTTCGCATCTAACTACTGCCAGCCAGTTTTCGTGGCTTAATGGCTTTATAATTTATTTTCTCGTATTTGTTTATCAGGAATTTATAACAGTTTTAACGCGTATTGTATTTATATATGTATTTATTAAGCGTAAAGGAATATTTCTGTTCTATAATTATTATCAAATGTATTGGTTAAGAAACATTATTTTTAAAAAATTACAGTAACTTATTTACGTACTTTAAGATAACAATATATAATATTACCTTGTCACATAAAAGAAATAATATATAGGATCTACATTAAACTATTGCTAAAAATAAAAGTGTTGATATTTCCACGAACATTTTTTGATACGTCAGTACCATTAATCTACAACCTCCATTATTAGATAAAAGTAAATTCCCTCATTAAAAGAAAAGTACCCGTTAAATTGTATACGATTCCGCGGAGGCAAAAATATGTGTACACTCACCGCAGTGATTGCCCACGAATATATGCTAAACGGCTACTTAAAGCTACCTCAGATATGGTGGGAATTCCGAGCGTCTCCTGAACATTATATGCCCGTTATAAACATCCAGACAAGACGCGGATAGGGCTGCACTAGGGTGTCAAATAGAGTGTCAGCTTTTGATGGACTGTCCTATTCCACAATTTTGTTACTTGTATTGATATTCTTTGTGCGTTGAATATGCCAATAGACTCACCCCCTATTCCACTGCAAGATTTAGACGTAATTTGTGACACGTGGAAGTGTACTACACTCTTCCTAGCTCTTTAGACAGATACAGGCGTGAAATTACAAGCTAAAATTGCGATGACTCAATGGGTGTTCACGTAGACTGATATGGAAAGCTCCATAGCTTAAACACATTTGGTAGCCCTTGCCAGTAATGTGGTGATCGTGCGCCGGCTGACCGGACCACCAGAGCAGGGCAGCTGATCTACGGGCCCGCTTACATGTTAACTGCTGTGCGATAAAACCAATAATTTGCAGCTGTGTACATCTGTGCAGGCTATTTAGAAAATACGTGCGTTCGATATTTTAAAACAAATTTAAAAAACAAATTAAAACCGAAATTTAAACAACTTGCATACTTACGTAAATTAAACAGATCAAATGCCTGATGAGGGTATTAAAAGTCACCGAAATCGGCCTGCATATATGAAGACAGTGATAAATGGAGACGTAAGATGTACAATCACGTCAGCCCAGGATACACAGGCGTTATGTTATCTCATACATAAATTTTGGGACTCAAATCCCAAGTTCTGAATCAGCAGTTTCATTGACCCGTAGACGAACAGTTCAGTCAAGATATATTGAGAGATATATTTCAGTACAGTAATATTTATTGTAACGACGAAATAATTATCGTAATCAATTGGTGACAGTGTGAGAAATGTCACCAAACTTGACTATTGACTGATTGATTGCTTGTAACATAACAGGCTATACCCGCCGCCGAGAGGGACACATTTAGTGATCGATAGATCATTAATATTTGCTTAACAATGCTGATTGGTTTGTTACAATCGCATAATGTATGACTAATATGCATAATGTATTAATGTGTACTTTTATATGTAACATATGTATGTATATGTGTTCACATTGATCTTTTTGTAATGGACGCTCTGATTTAAAAGTATGCGTATTAAAAAAGTATTGATAGATTTGTAATATCAGGTTCTACTCGTGGCTCGTAGTACTTACATGATATGGTTATGTGGCTCTTTAAGGATTATTAGTATGGGCATATTAATGGCTGCCCAGTGATAGAAATTTGTTCACAATTTATAAATATTTAAATGTGAATATTATTTAATTTCTTATATCATTTCTAAATCTCTACTCTCTGTTTCTGTTCGTTTACAGGGAAATATGTGTGTGATAGATGAC
>DWEC01000115.1:0-21568 GCA_018245735.1 Microceris miodesmiata
ACATGAAAATGTTTATTCATCAAATGAATTTACATATTTTTACTATGAACTATGCAAATTAAAGATAAAAATAATAAAACGTTAGTTAATTTTTATGCTCATTTTGATATTAACACGTAGAACGCCCAGACTTGTTAGTTACCGACGAATGACGACTAATGCAAAACTAAATAAGAAAAAATACAAAGACGTTAAGAGAAATACTGAATAAAATGAATCGCCGTTGTGCTGGAATTCACCTATAAGCCGTTAAAAGGAGGTAGAAAATAATGGCTTTTCTGAAAAAAGATAAAAGACACCGAAGCTGTCCACGATAGCAAACAACAAGATATAATACATGCATAGGTACATTAGCGACGGAGCATAATAGGTTTATCTTGGAGAGAGTATGAGGCTTATTGGATAATGTATTAAAATCTGATTAAGAAGTTTCACGTTTGTATCAGATTACGATTCTCGTCTATGTACGAGTATTTTCAGCATTACTGGATGCTAGAAAAGTGTAATCAATACCGATTTAGGTAACTTCAAAAATGTTAGATAATCATCTGCAGACGTTAAAATGCTTCGAGTAAATGAAATAATGGATTAAGTTCTTTCTAGTTTGTTAATGATGTTGAGTTCTGATGAGTGATGAGAAGGACGAATATTTCAATATGTACGTTGCAAAATTGTCTTATGCCAATTAAATTGAAATTATTTGCTAATATTTTCAATATAATCACATTACACGGTTATAATAATTTATATCATTACACAGTTAATAGATGTTGGTTGGAAGGTTTAAGAGGTTGGAAATGCTTGGAAAGGCTTCCCTTGAAAATATATGCGTATTATTATGCTCCGGCAACTATGAAAACACGCTTAACCCTCGTCTCAAATCCTTGCCGTATCTGTGTAAAAACACAGACGAAAGTTGAATTCAATTTAAGTGCCGCTTTCTTCTTTCACGCTTAGAATTTATCTGATAAATCTGAAAACCGAGCTATAATTGGATTACCAGCTATAAGAGTACTCAGACGATGGCAATTGTCAAGTTTACTGGGAACGATTGCCTTTGTTCTCCGTACTCCTTTAAGATTCAGCAACTCACAGAAGATATTTTTGTGAAGCAACCAGCCAATTATGTAATGAAGAATTTTTAAAAGTATAAAATATTCAAAAATTTTGATCTCCAAAGAAACATTTTGGGTGGTGATAATTGAACTAACCCTCTTTAATTTACTTAACATTGATTGCGACAAAACAAAAAAAAACTGATTTGTATGCCATGTTCTTTATTATAACTAATATTTTTAGACCTACCTTGGCTTTATTGTGACGTTGTAACTCTCAGTTGCGAACACGGCATTTGAAAAGAATCTACATAAGAAGTGACTCATAACATGACAAAGTGACCCCTTCGTTATTAAATGGGGCGGGGGTCGTGGCAGGCTACTCAGAATTGGCTTTAATAAGATCAGGTGGCACCTTTTCGTAAGCTAAATTGTTATTTAATTGGATATGAATGTTATGACTCAAATGTAGTCGTGAGCGAGCCGGAAAGACAGCCCAATCTAAATCGTGAATGATATCTAAAAACGTCGAATTCACTAAGCTTGAATTAAAAATGCATCTACATTTTAAGAATCAACCAAATCCTATTGAGTTTAAAAAGATTTTTTTATCTGTTACAGAATTTATTCAACTATCTATTCTGTTGTAACGTTAATTAAAAACAGTATATAATTCGTACCTACCTACACTTAGATGTGTACACACACATGCAGTGATAACGACACAAAGATATCAAACATGTACCGTAATGTATATACCATACATTAAGAATCTATTGCAATTCTTAAAGATAAAAAAACTTCAGATACAAGTAAGGAATTACTTAAAACAAAACGTCGTTTAATATATCAAAGAACAGATGACAGCAGTAAGCCCATTAAAACTATACGAAGTACGTAAATGAAATCAACACTTACACACTTACAACATTTACACACTCGTGGTTTTATTCGAAGGGTCGGCACAGAGGATATAATGAACTGTACAGCTGTTGCGATTTATAAACGCGTGTTTGCCAGGAAACGTTGTGAAGCCACTCTTTTGACAAATGCATGGGCCCGAAAGATTTTCGGTGTGATTAAACATCCGGTTTCATCGACAATTGGTGCAGGGTTGCCACAATATATGTATTAATTTTTATTTTGAATTTCCGACGTTAAAATATTTGAACATATTTTTACTCTATATATCTCTATTCGGATGCAGAAATGTGTCAAAGATTGTATATACTGCAATTACATTGAATCATTTTTTATGACAGCCCTAGCTTAATAAACATGCAATGTCAAAGTATCTATGGCGGTCCATTTATATCTAGTGATCCACTAACCCGATTTTGATTTGTATTTGTGTGGTAATGGCTGAATTCTTCCCGGCAGAGAATGCAGATAGCAATGAGTCAGAAAATGAATACAGGTCAATAATATTTATTCTTTAAATATGTACACATTGATTGCATTATTTAATGGTCTATTTAGGACAAGAGAAAGAAAAATATAAATTTCAAGCGCCGAAGACATACATATATATGACTTGCATGATCTTTTTATTATCGTTTATTGAGGGAAAACGCTAAAAATGAAACGAGCAACGGCCCGTTAGGTCAGTTGAGAAAATAAAGTTTTAAATCCTTTTGAATAAATAAATATATTTTATTACCCATGTAATTTTCAGTTCGATTTTTTGCAGTATTTTTTAAATACAGAAGCTTTGGAAAATGGAAACCGGGCCATGATTAAAAATCGTATGTGGTCACGATAATAAAACAATAACAGTCCCCTACAAAATTCTCTGTATATTGTGACGTCACAAAATTAATGTCACATGACAGACTAGTTTCCTGCGGAAATATAAAGTGATTATTTAAAAAAATATTTTACTAAGTGTCAAGTGGTTATTATTACGAGTAAATATTGAGGCCTATGTCCAGTAGTGGACTCAGATAGGCTGGTGATGTTGACTGAGTTCGTTAGTGATAATTCTTCTTTTTCGATTTTTGGGCAACTTATGAACATCGCAACTCGTCAAGTTAATTTTTCAAATATATTTAAGTATTAGCTTGTGCTACCATAGTCGGTGCAAATATAAAAAGTCCTGAACTTCGAAACTGGACAACATCAATATTATTATTATTATTTAATCATTTCTGCCTAAGTTTCTATATTTTAATGACAAATATTATGTTCTACCATCGTACCTTTGTCTTAATAGGTTTTTATTTAACTCGCAATTTATAGAAACATTGAACGTCATCGAATTATTTTTTTTGTATTGTGGCCTAAAACGAATTCGTTTTCAAATACCACTGAGCAGGTATGTTTAAATGAGAGACCGGATTACAATAATAATATCAAAAATGCAGTTTTCTTAATTATTGACCAACGCAAATTTATGCATATTATAACTTCGAGCATGACATGATCCTTGAACTATTTGATGACCGATTGTAAAAAAAAAATGTACATTTCTGTATAATGACTAGATCAAAAAGTTTCCACAGCACCTGTTGTAACACGTGTGAATCCTTAAAACATGTACATAAAGTAGTTTTATAACACAAAACCGGTTTATCGGTTGTTTAAATGCTATATTTTTCTGTGAATTCTAAGTGATTCGAAATTTTTACCAGTATGTACATAAACAGGTTGTTAATATGCGCCATCATATCATTTGTTACCGGAAAAGAAGTAATGTCCCGGGTACTATGTATTGTTATTGTTCAATTTTAAGCAACTATAAGGTTTTGTGATCAGCTCCATAATGTTGAATGTTTGAACCACTTTATCTGAGGCCCGTTTACACTATAATTGTTGCGATAAACAACATGATGTTATTGAAGCGAGTGTTAAAAACTGACTCGTGAATAATACCAAATAGTAAGAATTGCCTGTGTCCTCACCACTTGGACGTTTTTTCCTCGAGCGATGCTCCAATTGACGTGATGGAGAAGACACTTTTGACTTCGATGAAGTAATGAAAGATAAACGCGGAACTTTACCTACATACTGTGAAATTACAATTGAATGTACTATATTAATAATACCTACTGTTAACTTTTTGGCTCGTGAGAATGATAAATAACAATTATTATCATTGTCATAGATAACAATAGTACAGTAATGAACGTGTGAGCCGCACGACATCACGGTGGCCCAATTATATGTTCGAAATGCTAAAAACGGTACGTACTGGACGTGAAATTCGTGAGCAGTAATCGAGTAACTTCACTAATTGAAAATTATATGTTTGAAATGATAAAAACGGTACGTAATAGACGTGAAATTTGAATTGAAAATTATATGTGTGAAATGCTAAAAACGGTACGTACTGGACGTGAAATACGTGAGCAGTAATCGAGTAACTTCACTAATTGAAAATTGAACTGTATAACGAACTTCGTGCTTTTGACCTAGAAACCGCTACGTTTGTTATCGGAGTTGCTTAGGCTGGGGCAGAGTAAATATCTGACATCGCGCTCATCGCCAGGCTGCAATGTGTTCAATATTTCTAACAATACTTTGACTACCTCGTTGGTCGTGTTGGTTGCAAGTGCGACTGCCGATCGGAAGGTCCCGGGTTTCAATTCCCAGGTCGAACGCTACAAAATTTTCTAATTTAATTTTCTTGTAGTGGTTCGGAGTCTGGAAATGTGCCCGATGCATGGCAATAGGCTCACCATCTATTCCATTGTGGGATGTAAACATAACCGGTGAAACGTGGTAGTGTTCTGCATTCCTCTGCTTACCTCTTCGGGGATTACAGGCGTTTTTTATTTCTAAAAAAATAAAACAGTGGTGTCTAAAACATCATAAAACGTTTGGTCGTTAAAATCGATTAGTAAGTTTCATTTTAACCTTCCGAGAACTTAAAACGAGTTTATTGAGCGTATACATGCGGAAGTAAATCTAACTTTCTACCTGTTACGATTTCAAATGAAAACATAAAAATACATAATTACACCTTAACATATCTTTAATTTATTTTGCTATTCATAAAAATAATATTTTATGATGAACTAACTTCTTAGTGCAGGAAGGTGATTATGTAGGACTCGAATGGCTTTAAAACCTATTTAAAGGGATTTAATAATTAGAGGTAATTTGCAGGAACAATAATTTATTAATTCATATTTTACTTACACCCAGCAAAGCGGACTGTACAATCTCGTATAACAGAAAAAAGTGGTATAAAAGACAGAAACATTTACATTTTGAATTAGCAATTAAGCAATTACGTCGTCGTTTCTGAATATTAGGAAATACAAAATTAGCACTTGCGCAGAATCTATAAATCCAGCTGACATAAAAATAATGATTTTTTATACTTGAATCTCTCTGTAGAAAGTACCGCTGTTGTATAAGTAATATGCATTTTCGCGTAAAAGAAAGATGCTATGTAAGTATGTCGGCACATTAGTAGTCTCGAGAAGTTCGGTTCGTAACCGGCGAAGAAAATTCGAAGTACGTAAGGAAGTAGTACTTAGTTAAGTATGAATAACTTTTTGTAAAAATACACAAATTTTAGGTGGACTGCGCAATTGAAAGTTATAGTAATTTTCAAACAACAATCCCTTACTAAGTATATCAAAATAGTATTGCCGCTATAAATACCACCTCTATTATTAAAGAAAACATTTCATTCCTAGTGTATTCTGAATTTAATATTTCATGACAGGTAATTGTCTACTAAACGTCCATACTGAGAAGTTTATTGAAAAAACACAAATTTGATATTTGTTTCGTACAAATAAAACTTAAAATATCTTCGATAGCCTTCATACTGAGATATCTTTATCAAGCAGTATTACTATCAAGTAGTAAAATCAACGTTAAAAATAAATATATTACACACAAATATATTTTGTTAGTAACTCATTCAAGAGGTGAGGTGACTCATTCAAGAAACAAGGTCACGGTTTTATATAGAAACGCTTCAGCTTTTACTTTGAAGCATAGTGAAAACAAACTCGCACCCCCGGCGCGGGTGTGGGTACCCGCGTTAGGAAAGGGGTCAAGGATCGATTTTCCGGGTTCACTCAGGATTCTACCCCTACATTGGGGCATCATCTGTAGTCGTTTCCTACGTGAAACTTCACCCACATTATACCGATCGCAAAGAGATATTCATCTCAGTCTCCGTCGGTTCACCGTGAATGTATGAACGAGTCATTTGCGATACGTCAGTAATTTTCGCTACAGAATTTCCTTGAAGTATAATTAGTTCTATTTTGCAAAATAAACCATTCGAGGTAATGGTATATAATAATATATTCATATATGTATATTCATACACAATAATTGTTATATATTGTCAAGTGCTTCTCATGTTTACGTTTTGTTTATGTAATCTTGAACTTTGAAATTAAGCTTCATATAGTCATTAGTCATTACACGAAGTCAAACAAAACTCACTGAAATGATTTATGGTTGAAGCGCAGTGTTATATTAATATCATACCAACATGTCATCAACACTAATGACGATCTCTTTATGTCGAGAATGGTTTCAATAATCACATGTAACACATTATTCTTTTACCTACAGTAATTTAAATAATACAATAAATATACAATATATTTAAAAAGGAAAACAAATAAATTTTAAAACTCTATATAGGTATCTGATTATACTTTCTATACCTCAAATAATTTTACTTATTATAAAAGCCTCTGAAAACATTTGTCTTATTGAATTTGTAACTTAAGCAGTTAATCATTTTCAACAATTTCTCAAGTCATAAGAATGTTTTGATAATATATTTTTGTTTATTCGTAGGCTATTATTAAATAATATAACATTAAATCGGTTTACAGTGATCAAAGTTTACCGTCTAAAGCAATGTGGCATTTCAAACACGCCACTTAATTGTTTAAACCATTCGACAAGAATGTTACTTAAGCACTTACGAACAAACGAACAATTGTCTGCATGGTGTTCAGATAAGAGAAACCTCAGCTTAGTTCTAGGCCTCAAATTCCTCGCATTACACGTAAATTACACTTCAAATTCTTTTCATGTGCCCCTTACGTTTAAAATGTATTGTGGAACGGGAGAATTGGACAATATACCGTTCGCATACTGTTTTATAGGTTAAAAGGTCGGCAAATTCATCCAGATCCACGCGAACAAATTCGGGGTGTACAAAGGATTTGTTAACCCCAAATAAAACTACGGTCCTATCGACTCAATTTGAATCGGCTTAAAATAAAATAAAAATTAAATGGAGAGCGCTGAAAGGGCATTTCGTATTCAGAGCTGAATACCGTAGAAATGCAACTGACGATTCATCGCAATGGCACGGCCTGGCATAAAGTTCGCGACCAACTGTTTTTGTTACAAAGTCTACGCTTACAAAATTATTCAATGGCGATAATTAAAAGTAAATGTAACAATGATATAAAACAGTAAAATTATCAAATATTGACACTAATTGCACCATCATTAAGTGGTGCGCTAAATGTGCCAATTAGAAATGAATTTGGTTATATTGATACATAAAAGAGAATATGGTCGTTTAATTTTAATCGAAATAATCAAATTTAATGTATTCTGACGCTGTACCGAACGGAATGAAACCAACTGTCCTACTAAATGATTCAATGAGTAGCTTTATCCATTGCACACCTAATTTAAATCAGAACATTTCGATACATAATTTAAATCAGAACATTGCACACCTAATTTAAATCAGAACATTTTGTTATATCGATTAAACGCTATTAACAGTCGCTTTTAAATTACGAATACAGGCGGCAATAAAAGAAACGAAACGTTGAACGAGACGGCTAATTTAATATCCGTTTTGAAGGTAATAACGTATAAATTCGAATTTAAGGAATGCGACCTGTAGAACTACCACCTATTAGAGCCACTCTCAATATCCGGTAATCTATATTTATTCGAATTATTGAAACTTGTATTTTTGTGGGTTTGTCGTTGGAATTTACTTAGTCGGTATGCATTGTGAATGATTCAAAGTGCATTATGTGTAGGTGTCAGTAGACGTGTAGAAGTCGAAGCCCTATAGAAACCACTATCTAAGATTTAAATAATTCACCAAACGTGGCATTCATTTTTTCCCACTCTTGCCCCGTATTAAAAGAGCCAGTGGACCCTGTTACGTCTGCTTTTGGTACCCAATAAAATATTAAGTACGCTTCATATTTTAACGGTTACTGCTCTAAAACGATGACATCTTCTCATACACACTCTATATCGCGAAATCTCGATCACAAACAATTTTGGTATCGAATGATTCTTAAACTTCACTTGCACGAACACGTTAAAAGCTATAGAAAACCAAGCTACAGAATTTCTGGCATTTCACAGTTGTGATATTATACATATACAAAGGTATAGTCGATATGAATTTCTTACCATATGCAGCTTGATTACACACATCATTGTTAATGAAGTCTCAAATAAATACATAACCCGTTACGCACTGAAACGATTCTCAGTTTTTCAATACAATTAGACTACACGATAGATTGCGACTATTTGGCTCATACTGTGTAATCAGCGTGATACTTACAGCGAGCTTTATTACGTAATCTCAATCGGTACAGCACGGAACGCCGCAGGGGGCTGGAGTGAGTGGGCGCGCCATTTACACCAAGCAGTGGAAAAATCGTATCTCCTATTGTTTGACTAAGTACATTCTTTGATAATTTTATAGGTAAAGTTATCCTAAGGTATTGTCGTATAAGTCACGTTGTCAACTATTTTTGTAGTGTTGTTGTAATATATATATATAAATAAAGTGTAACTTAAATGTGTAGCGTAAACTTAAATATGAGCGTCGAAATGGTATATATTTTGAGACTGTACCATATCAAATACCGAATCACGAATGGCAAAACTAACGAGGTTCGTTTCTGTTCCATCGTAAGCAATATGACGGATGGGTTTTTTATCCCTTTAATCTTCTTATTGCTCACACATTTTTCAATTTTCTCTGGACCCAATTCTGATGCTAGTCTGACGCAGTCGACGACTAGAGGAGAAGCACGTTTTATGTTAACTACGTTAATTTTTACTTCAAATTCCTTTGCAGTGTACGAAGGCAGACGGTATAAAATAATTGACCTGGATTGAACTCGTTTTGTAATAATCACCTTTAGAATTAGTAATAAAACATCACTGTAATGAAGAACGAATTTAAAAATTTAATTCAATTTAATTATTTTAGGAGAACGGATGTCCTCGTATTTTGATACAAAGATTGAACAAATTTCTCGACAAAAAATTGCAATGTCCGATTCAGGACATTTCAGCTTTGATAATATAAAATCCTACGTTTTTTCCATGAACACTTAGAACTACATGTGTAAATACTTTTCCTACACAAGTAATGTAGTGTTTCGTAGAGAAAACAAGATATATTTTTGTAAGACGCTTGGCCGATTAGACACACTTGAATATTGACATAATCGGAAAAGCGTAGTTTGGAATAATAAAGCACTATTGTAACGACTAAATAGCAAATACATTACTTCTTACACTTTAACTTGTTACGAGTAAATGGCATAAGTAGCCCCTCTATTGATGCATAAATGAGCATTGAAACGACGAAACTCAATTGAACATTCTCAAGAGTAAAATAAAGACATATTCGCACATGATCGCAACGATCCACGGTAGGACCACGTGACACTTTATCACAGATTAAGGTTACATTCACCTGTATAGCATATACCACCTCAATAAATTGACTTTATGCATATCAGCTTTACTAGAACCCCTCCCCGGTCTTATAAAAGGAAACGCTTCTCTCTGGGCTGGCTGACAATCCCAATTGCTCAATTGAAGAGAGCATCGGACAACTTAATGACCCGTCAGTATGCCGCATAGCGGAAAGATTGGTTATTGATACTAAGTGAAGACAAAAAGGAAGCTATGGGCTTTCAAGGATATGATTACTTCATACAAACGCCAAAGGGTAATGACCTAATCCTGATCTTGGTCGCTCGTTTACAGATACTCGTATCTAACTAATCCAATAAAATAAGTTTTTTTTTATTTGTAGGCAAATTAAAAAAGAAGCCATGTCCAGCAGCGGATAAAAATGGAATAATGATAATGATGATTGACGATGTTTTAAAGTGTATATAATCGATAGTGGAATTTCAATAAATGACTCTACATATATACAAATTTAAAGAGACTCTACACGTTGGTAAAATGCACTTAATTAAACTGTATCAAGTAAATTACACTTCCGATTGTGACAGCGAGAACGCGGAGGAAAATTTTGTAATATAATTACGTATCGTGTACAAGTTTTTCGCATTAAATTTTCGAATCTGGTTTGTGATTCGAGCATTGCGAATGCACATCACATTTGACGCATCGCAAAACCGACGTGCTCATGCATGACCGCTCTTATGAACACACAGTACAAAATATTCCTCCTCTCGTTCTAATGATACACTTTGCTTTCGAAATCTATCCGCGACATTTTCGAAACCTCTCTAAATCTACTCGCTACCGGAGTGACGCTGTGAAATATTTGTACCATATATAACGATGTGGTTGGCATTCTTACACACTGCGGTATGA
Source organism: Microceris miodesmiata (assembly GCA_018245735.1). Taxonomy (NCBI): domain Eukaryota; kingdom Metazoa; phylum Arthropoda; class Insecta; order Lepidoptera; family Hesperiidae; genus Microceris; species Microceris miodesmiata. Next base: position 10,617 of record DWEC01000115.1, read on the forward strand.
ACAGAAACGTTTTGTGCGATGATTCATTATAATACCTAGTATAATTATGTACAATTTATGTTTGATTCTGTTTCCTGCATATTATTATTAGTATAATAACATCATGTTAGGTTTCTTACGGGGTAGGCTGAGAGCACCGAGATCCAAATAAAAGTCAGTATTTTCACGAGTTCATTGTATGTAAAGCTATAAAAAGTACGATTTCCTCGCTGCAGTTACAACTTCTTATAATATTGAGTAGCTCATTGAAAATTATGTTGATGTAAATTCAGTCACTTAAAATAAACAATACATTCTTTATCGAAGAAGTGTCATTATAAGAAAAATAGGTATAACTTGGAATTTTTCAAGGCACCAGTTAACAGGCACTGTTTAGACCAGCGTCCTATATGGTCGAATACACCTCACCATTATGTCAGAACATAGCCAAACGCAAGCCCGTATTTATTTTAATAATTGTTGTGATATAAATTTTTAGACGTGTATCGGAAATGGAGAAACTCGTTGCTTTAAACATACCGGAAGCTTGTATGTATATATTTCATCCAAAACTATGTTCTATGCAGATTACACAATTTTTAAAGTTTAATTTCAAGAAGGACATTCAACGCATTACTCACTTTAGACATGGAAAGGAGACAAAAAGTCATCCATAAAGATATTTGGAGTATGTTGAAAAAATGGGTCACATCGCAGAAATAAATAACTGACTCTAATTGAAGTTTTATTTTAGCCTTTGATGTCAAACTAAAGTGAGCAAACATGTGCGCTTCGTTTATTAACCTTCATTTCATATCTGTCGTTCTCAGCGTAAGCCACAATATCTAAGATAAATGCACTCCAGACATTAAAAGAACTTTCTGATGTTATACATGAGTTATAATAAAATGTGTTTTTAACAAAAGTACAGGCAAAAGGAAACAATATTGACTTTCCTTTAGTCGAGTGGTTGCAAGCCTAACTGCTGATCGAGAGATCCTGGGTTCTTGGAGTCCTCAATTCCCAGGTCACAATTGGAGTTTTCTAACTTCAGTTTTCTAATCGAAATTTCTAGCAATGCCTCAGAGTCTGGATCTATCCCCAATACATAGGCTCACCATCTACTTCATTGTAGGACGTAAACGTAACTGGTAAATCGTGGGAGTGTACTACATTTCTCTGCTTGCCCCCTTGGAAATTACAAGCCTGATGTCACCTCAACGCTTATTAATTACAATTTAGAAATTTATTTTCTTAATCGCATATGTAATTAGTTGTATACCCACTTGATAGTTAAAGTTCATTTCCTTATAACCTTCCCACGGTTATCCCCATTACAAATGTAATTAAACTTTTCATACAATTGCAATTTAACTCAATTATTTTAAATATTTCGCATTTGAATATAACATGTAGTAAATCAAGAGATTTCCACTTTCTGTAACCTGAGTCATCGTCAGTTAAATATTCTTTTCAATGTTCTTAATTCACCAAGTCAAAAGATTTAGAAGTCAGTACGACATAGCGTTGCAAACTTCAAATATTTTACATTTATGATTTTAAAGATATTACTTATTTCAAATAGTTTTATATATGTACAAAAACCAGGCCGATAAACTTCTATTATGCCTGAGAATATCGTCAATCATTAGATAACAGTTGGGAGTTGGATGAGTCATCGCCGAAATTAAGTGCACTAAATTATTGTTGTTCAACTTGGTAAAGCGTAGGTTGCCATCGGCATACTTAACCTTTACTTGGCTGTCCTTATCATAACAATGCGCGTGAAAGAGACGCCAGCTCCAAAATCGTCAACCGGTCGTTGGAATCGCATCAGTGGCTCATTCTTATTTTTAGTATGACTATTCTATGGTAATCTGTTCATTGGATAACTCGGTATGTGTGGTCTAAATAAAATGAAGTATTTTAATGCCACATGGTATCTATGACAAAAACAACTAATAATAAAAGTTGAGCAATGTTTTGATTAGTCTATACAGTCTATTCCATAGGGATCCTGGAGTGACGTATATCGTCACGTCATGGTTATAATACCAAATCAATGTTTCTCTCAATGTATCCTAATCACAAGTATCATCAATTTGACACTCAAGTTAACCTACATGGAAATTAAAAAATAAATTAATTTGCTGTATGATATATCTTGCCAATTCAGTTTATTTCAGTCCAGTATAGAGCTGAGTTACCGATTTGCACATCGCCATCTCCTCTCACGTTCAGAACCATGGTAGCGATGCTAATTCTTCAACATTGGCTGCCACACGGTTCATTGACACGCTATTGTCTAATCAATTCTGCGTTGAATATAAATTTATAATTTAACTTCCGATGTCCTAACGAACCTCAAGTTTCTGATGACATTGTCGTTCTGTTGTCTGCGTAGGGGACGTAAGCTAATGCTCCAATACCTAATGATGACCTAATGAAGATAACATGAATTCATATGCAGATAAAGATGCAATAACAATTTTCGTTCATAATTATGTAAGATGGGAATGTTTCAACCCCACTTCAACACTGATTTCAATCGACTATGTCTACATAAAGCTGAAAGATGTTTCGCCGGGATACTTACTACATTAACAGCCTCAGCTACATTTGCATTATGCCACGTTATCCATCCATTTTTTGGCTCTGCTCGCACAGTAAAATATCGTTGGGTTTGACATTGCCCCATTAATCGATTTTGATGCGACAAATTATATTCGCATAAACTCTCAGTTCAATCGAAAGGGGACATTAGTGCTGGGAATGTATGATTGCCCACAGCACTCACCGACCGTCACTAGAATATTAGACCAAACTACAGAGCGGATGGTAGAAACCCACGGCGGCCGGCTCAGTTCGTTTCGCTCATTCACTAATACGTACCAATCCAATCTAACTCATCCTGGAGGAACTGCATGACCTAGTAGCATCAATTCCGTTAAAAAACAGTGTTACACTCTTTTCTGGAATGTCGCAATAGGTTAACGTTTAGATTCAAGAATTCTTATTTTCCCAATATTTTTTATATGAACTCAATTAGATTTTCTTTTACTATACAAATTAAAGAACGAATATATTTAAAATCTTGCTCATATTATTTTAATGTTTCAAGGTTCAGGATGTCCGAAAGAAGTTCAGCCATAAAACAATCTGTTAGTTATTCATTCGTTTACATCTTTTGTTTTGCTAATAAAATGTTATACCGTCATATACAGTACAATTGCTTATGTGAGCTGTTATGACTCAAGGTATGATTAAAGATTTGCATTTTAAGCCATAAACTTATACCGCAAGGATTTAAGCAAAATTAAATATTTTTGATTTAATTCCAGAAAAGTTAGTTCATTTCAGTGCAATGTAAAATGTATTTATGAAAGCTTCGACTCATAATGGGCGAGTAGGAGTTTCTGCAAATTATTTTCTAGCCGGAGTGCATTGTAGTCGGCGCATAATAGCCGAGGGATAATGTTCCTCTTCCGAGCGATGCGGCTTGCACTCACGGCGCACGTATACCTCCGAAGATCCTCAACACTCCAATTTAGAAAAAGTTATAAACCTTCGAAGAAACTGCTGTGCACAAAAACGCCTCTAGGAGAAATGTTCATGGTAGCGTCGTTTTTTACTCACCCTTTAATATATTAATATCAATTTGATATATCACAATATAGATACGGTAATAAGACAAAAAATGAGAAACACATTTTGGAATTTTAATTATAAAGTGAGACAGAATGTTGTACAGTGCTACAAAATATTTTATTACAGTAGAATACCTTGAAGCAATGAAAACTGCAAATTTACTGCATAATGTTTGTAAGACTGCTTTGCTTCCTCGACGTTTTAACGGTTTCTCTTAGCTCGTAGCATCGAATGTTATACTTATTAAGCTTATTTTCGGATATTTAGGACAGCATATTCACAAGTATTTCGTATATTTAGGACAGCATATTCACAAGTATTTTGCCTTTTTGAATTTTTAGCTCGTTTGTTGTCAACAGCCTTTGTACGAAACTCAACGAGCAGCCAAGAGGCAAATTATCCGATCCTCCTACTGGTCCAGTGTGTTGCGTTTTGTATAGAAAATCATATTGTATAGCAATTAAGCTAGACGCTACAAGGTTGGTACTTGGATCCAACGCGAATTACTAATCGCTGCAGAGAATCTAGAAATCCGTCATTTGCAGCAACTGACAATATTTTAAATCTCCATCAATTGTATCCTTCAAGTATGTGCATTACTATATGTGCAGTTGGTCTATATTTATGTATATATTGCTATAACACCTACTTCTACTGCATTCTACATTTCGAAATTTGTCATGTCTTTCAAATTGTCTTGTATACGAAAATAATTCGCGTCTGTGTGTTTAACAAAATGTGAATATAAAAGTATGTTACAGTGTTGCCAGCGTTACAGGAACATCTTTCAGCAGGCTAACAAAAGTTGACAAATTTGGTACTCCATCTTGAACTCCCATTGTCACCTTCTAAATATTTAGCTTAAGATAGAATCTATTCCAGCTATTCTTGTTCAAACAAATTTATTTATCTACAAAGGATATTATAATATGAAAGTATCCACACCATCTTCCATTTTATTCGTGATTCCATATTTTAAAATGTTGTTCATAATTTAACTTTTGTTTTATTATCATTCAACAGATCTGAAAGGAAATGAATGAAATAAGTTACAAACCAACAGGCGTGTAAAATAAATTTAGCTGTCACTGTTCATGATTGTAACAGACAATAATTTACTAAAACCAGTCACTATATTGTACAACATGATGTCAACAAATATTGTGAAAAACAACAAACATTGTTTTTTTGATTGCTAGACTGTAACATATAAATAAACGATTCGTTACTCAACTATGTACATACATATATAGACGTCTAACGACAGGTATTTATAGAATTTTATACTATTACTCATCATGCTACTATTTTTACTTTTACCTTTATTATATTACTATTACTCTATACAACTATTACTATTACTCTATACTACGATTACTATTACTCTATACTACGATTACTATTACTCTATATTACTTATTATTCAAAATTTCTGTCGTTATTCTTCGTATTCTATATGAAAGCATAAATTTCTTAACATGCGTAAGTTCAGTACGTTTCTTGAAATTCCACAGAACAAGCAATTCTCACATTTATTTTGTTCTATTTATACATAACAAACATCCGGAAATAGACTCCATGCAAAAACGAAAGTAAATTCGAGGAAATTCTTCAGGTATACGAAGATTCTCCTTGCTCTGTGTTATTTTTATGTGAGCTCTAATAGAAATAGGAACAAGTATATTTAAATGTCTACGTCTGAGCAGCAAATAGTGATTGTACAAGAAGTGAACACAATAAAAATTCACCTTTCAACAATTTTCTGGGATACGTGTAATAAAGTACCTCAGTTTATGAGGCTAGTAGCCACTTCAAATGTTTTGAATGCGTTTCCCATCGTACAGTATTATCTCATAGGTAGCTATTTCATAAACGTAACAAAATGTGATTATTTAACAATCCTCAACGATTGTCTAGTAATGACGAAGTAAGTACAAGAAATTCATTACGAAACAAAATAAAAAAACGTTCAAGCATACACAGGAGTACTATGCATAATACTTAAATATGTGAGCAATTCTAGTCTATCTCTCATTAGACACTGTCATGCTTTCAGTTACTGCATAATTTTTTTCCATGAGAAATAATGATTGGTAAATTACAAATATACCAATATGAAAGTGGCGTTCTGAATAATTCACAAAATATAAATTTTGTCCGTTATGAAATTCCTCTTTACTATATTAAACAGGTAACAAATTCTCACTAGTCTCATGCTTCTAACTATATATACATATATGAATAATCGGCATTCGTTAATCAAGCCAGGCATATAATATATTGGCAAGCACTTGAAAAGTGAATGTCTTAAAGGAACGTGCTAAAGGCAACCGTTTTTTGTAGTAATTACCTTTAAAATGTCTTGTAGCGCCGCACGCCTTTGCCATGAGTCGACGAGTGTGTACCAACGGCATTGAATTACTCATCGGTATGAATCAATGCCTCAAACGTCGTTGTGAGTTAAATAACATTACAAGTCTAGGTATTATAATAAATGCACCATTCTCAACATCCTACATTACCACTAATATGAATGCAAACAACAATGAAACTTAAAAAAATCCCGTGGATACTAAAACTGTGATCAACAACACAATAAATATAAACTGACGTGCGAAGAATGAAAAAGAAAACTAGACAACTGTCATAGTTTCAAAATTTAAATGTTAACGAAAGCGGTCTTATTTTACTTAAAACGGTGTGGTTTCCACAAATCATTACATTTAGCTACTGGCTCTGATATATACGTTCTCTAACAAGAATATTCTAATCCAGGCAAAAATAATTTCAAGCGGTATTAATCAAATTATTTGACATTAGTATGGCATGCAGCAAATGTCTCGTCGTATCGATATCGAGGAATAACTTACAGCGAATCGATTAACTTTTTAAGATGTATAACTCGGAAAGAATGGCCCGGCGAGTTGTACCGATTCGGGGAGACGGGAATTGCATGTTCAGATCGGTATCTTACTGCATATATGGAACTCAAGAAAGGCACAGAGAGATACGTTTGCGGGTCGTGGATCGGGTTGTCGAACATTGGCATCGATACAAGGATTTCATAATCGGAGATCGTTCATACGGGCCAGCAATGTACCATCCGTCTGATTATCGTAATTTAATGTCTCGAGACGGAGAGTACGCCGGCCACGTAGAACTGCACTGCGTCAGCGAGATATATGACGATTTTACTTTTATGGTCCACAGAAATGGTTGTTCAAGGACTATAGATTACGGCCACGGGAGAATCGTAAAACATCTGTTATTTTCAGGCTATTTAGACGCAGGTCATTACAGTGTCTTGGAATATTAGTAAATAATTAGAAAAAATAAATTCCTTTCTAACATTAACGAATTCTTTATTTTTAATGGGTGAGTATAAAGAATCCTGCGACAGTTTTGTGAAAAGGTATTCAAATATTTACGGCAATTTTATGTTGGTCAATAATCGTTACTAAAGCAATATGTGATTCTCACAAAGTATGTGGAAGTAAATGAATAATTTGAACAATGGTCTGTGGACAATGTTCAATACGGGCATATTGAGATGAGCGCCCGGACTTGTTAGTTAAGTTAATAAGTGGGGTCAAACATCGGGGCCTGTAATTCGATTGACTAGAGTTCAATCGTAATGGTCCTGGAGGGAAGAGGGTGAATGGACATTGTTAGGCTCACTCTTGTAGATTTAGAAATCTAAGTGGAAAACCAGCATTTATTGTTGTCGATAGACATTTCTCTTATTCTAATCCAGAGGTTTACGGACGAGAAGCACTGACGCAATCTTGAGAACTGACATGCACATTGTTGGGATATTCACGTGTCCTGAGATTTCCAACTAAAAATCTTTAGAACTTTATACAAATCTAAGTACTGTTAAAATGTAAAGACCCTTTGTGCTCTTAAATGTCAATCGATGCTGGCGGGAACATTTCATTTAGTCATTCTCTTAATCCTTCTGCTTATTTACTGACGCTGTCGCCACAAAAACCAACACCGGACGTGTGAATATCGATTTATGCTAGCGAATTAGCTCGAAAATAGTGAATTCGCTCTCCTGGGTCTAATTAAGCTATCGTTAGAGGCTGTCGCCTTTGTAATTTCATTTGAATTTGCTCAGCAGAGCTTTTTGCGCCTTATTAATTAAGTCAGAATGTTATACTTCCGTTTTAAATATTTTCTGAATTGTTATGTTTAACATGTTTTGTTTTCAATACTTTTCATAAAACATATAATAATTGACTTAGTACCTACTTGTATGACACTATGACACCATGTTTGTTTCGCGTTAATATTTATATAATGTCTCTTTTAATTAGTCGCTCAAAATTAATCTGAATCGTGATTCATCTGAAAGGGATTATTAATTGGAAATTACTTTTTCATTCGTGTACTGTATTCGTATACTGTAGGTATCATTATTATTATGTGCATGGTGTATATATGACTCAAATATAATTAAGAAAAACAACTTTAACAACTACTTTAATTGCCCAGTTAGACGCAGTTAGACGGTCGCTATTCACTCCAAGTTTGTATTGTCAATTATATAACAAAAAGCCTCCAAAGAAACGTTAGTGCGGTTTCAATTCATTTTAATATTAGTTCTTGCAGTCCATTTTATATTGTATTTCACAGCGTAGTTCGAACAACACTTATAATTGCAGAATTATAAATTAAAATAAAATAAAACTACACATCACGAATATAAAGAGTATAGTTATTAAAGATAGCACATATGTAGTATGGCTTATTGATGAGAATCATCTGGATATCGAAACATTTATACACGAAGATATGTTCCTTGAAACATAAACCGTGTCTTCATCAGTTAAATAGAACATAAAACACAATGTTCATATAAAATGATAAATGTAAGCGCGTATCGTCATCCGCGACACACATGTTTAGTATCAAAACCATTATACATTTATGCGAGTATCTATTTGTAGTGAATAAGATTATGATTTAACAGTCACTCTTATATGAATTCTTTCACGGTCATGGACAAATGATAATTCACACGCAAAGTATTAAGGCCTTGTACTAAACATACTTGACAGATAAAAGCATAATACGAGCCGTGAACGCGCGGTAATTTTCCGTCTAGCTTTTAATTAATACAACTCTTTGTTATAAAGGACTCGCCTAATTATTGAATGCTTCGTAGTTTTAAAATTTAACCAACTAAATATGATAGTTTACGCCGTCGGGATGTATTTATAATTTTAGATACAAACCTAAATACTATAAATTTAGTTTGGAATGCGTCAACACGCGGACTTTTTAGAAATATATCATAGCCTTACCCCGCTCTGACCTATACCAAATGACATTTTTTGTACAATTGTATAATAATACATATTAGCGTATAAATTGAAAATATGTTTAACCTTCTATTATTAATGTTTTTGTAAATGTCAGTAGTCTAATCGTTTGAATTACTCGTATGTAAGCTAAGGTCGCATTCCAGCTTCAGCGCCTCTGTATATTATGATACCGATCATCAAGAGTTTTCACGTTCATACTATAAAATAACTAATACTAAACTTACAAAACTAATCATACTATATAATAAAAAGTGTTCTGATACATTTTTGTCCATAATAACATTCACTATGTCAGTGCTCTGTATGAAACTATAAGAATGATTGAAGAATTTCTAGCATTTCTAGCTTGTGGTTCGATAGTTTTATTAATTGTTTAGTATTCGAACATACCAGAATCTTATAATGTCACAGACATTTTAATTGATTAAATCAAATGATTAATTGATGACATTATCGCGTTACATCATTCGCTATTATCCACAAATGGAGTTACTAATACTAATTAATTATGCAGGATTATGTGTAGTGCATATCAACACTACGAGTAGAGAGCTCATTAGAAAAATCATTTGTCGTCTCATCTATTTGAATCTTTGTCCCAAAATACACAAAAATTGACTTATATCAACTGTTTTGTTTCTTGCACCGCTAATTTATTTACCATTAATACTAGATCATGTATGTACTAATCATTGAATAAAGCCACTTTCAATATATACTAGGCGTCTTTGTAACATTATGTTTCCATAGTATTTTACTGAATATTCATCCATTTTCTTATTCCAGATTTCACTCCGGCACCATCCCATAGCTGCCCCGTCCGTCAACCGAAATCGCTACAATGTCACGTAAGTTTTCTTCACTTACATTAAAGGTTTTTTTATTCGAATAATTTCATTTTTTTATGTTGCAACTTCAACTATTCAAACCTGAGATGCTTAATAACAGTGTTAAAAGAGATTTATGTATCTACTGATAGTGCCTCATATGTGCCATTAATGTATTTGTAAATTTGCCTTTTGGCATAAATGACGGGTGTCAAACCCACAAGCAAAAACTTATATAGGCGTAGCTTTGTACAAGTATTGTTTTTTTTTTTGAATTCGATTTAAATTCGAAATAAAATTATCATACAACATATCGATATGGACTGTCAAACTCTACATACAATAATTCATGATATTGAAAACTTTGTAATGTACCTACCTATTTAACTAGTATTTGTTATTAATATTCCGAATACTAAAATATTGACACAGATCACATTCGTCATGTCAATTTAAAAATATATATTTAAAATTTTAGATTTTTTAAAATCTAAATATAGCATATTGCATACGCTTATTGTGTACGCTTCTAACTTGCCTCTCTTAATTAATGAATATTATTATCGCATTATTAAAACTAAGAACATGCTACATAAATTGGACCCATTTTAATACTCCTAGTTCATTTGTCGTTCATTTGTTGATTTGTCGTATGATAATTGTCTTTGAACAAAACAGTATTAGCTATTGTTCAAATATAGACCTAAGGTACTATAGGTATGTATATTACTTTATAATTTAAAACCACAAACAGCCTTACCTTATATTTAATAAAAGTTTTGCAAAATAACTGTCGATATGATGTGTATAATTTTTATAAATCGCTAGAACAAATTGAGCTCCGTCACGAATATTTAATAATATTGAAAAACCAGAGGCCAGTGTCACTTCATTGACACGCAAGCTTTGCATGCACAATCAACAAAAATAATAATTTAAATAAACTATTTTTATAAATCAAATTTGTTAAAAATTACATAATTAAAAAATAGATCAACTCATTGAGAATGTTAAATTAATCTCAATAAAATCCCCCTAAAGTTAAGTTCCTTTAATTTTAAATATAGGATATTAGCAATTAATAAATAAAAAAACCGCTCAATCACGTTGCCGTATTCGCAATACGTAATATTTTATTCTTCTTAAAATAATTTAACGCACGATAACA
>DWEC01000116.1:0-21550 GCA_018245735.1 Microceris miodesmiata
AAAAATTACCACTTTTCTCTAAAACCATTGCTTGAACAACCATGAACGTGGTCAAAATGCTTTTATCAAAATATTTAAGTAGTTGTAAATAGTTAAGTAGTTTTATTAATCTAATTTTCTCATCCGTTTATTTGAAGAAATAAATGAGAAAATGATCATGACATGCGTATATATCATATTATATATGTCTACATACCATATCAACTTCTTTCAAAGCATCTATTAACATTGTTTGAGATATAATAGGTTCTCGTAAACAATTTACTGCCTATCTCATTTTATCCTCATAATATTTACACTTCTGCTGAGTTTCCTTCACAGAAGTTGCAAATAATCAAAATACAAATATTTAGATCATTATAAGAAAACACTTTATTTAGGTATCTATAAAACGATGCGTTTTGGTCTGAAATTTTTTTTCGTATAGTCGCGGCATTATACTCGTATGTAATCTGAAGATTAAGCTAGTGGCATTAAAGGGCTGGAGACTGCTAAGTGTCGACATTTATTGAACTAATCCCCTGTCGAAAGGACTGGCATAAGATCCGGAAAAAGTACTTTTCATGTTTATAACAACGAAAGCAGGTTCGCGTCTCCCTATTTACATACGGGGATTGGAACTTCATATCGGAGTCAATGCCGGGCAAATTTGATTTCAGCGGTGAAGACATACTCGTATTACCTTTGTTACGAAAGACCGTGGTTTTAAATTATACTTATTCAAACAATTGTTATGGATCTTCATGAAGATTGTAATGTTATTTGAAAACTAAATTTGCTGCATTTATACTTTATGATCCAAATTAGTAACTTTAAGAAAATTCACAAGTTAGCGTACAAAAAAAATATAACGTAAAAATAAGGTTAGCTTATAAAATCAACAAATTTATCTGTCTGTTTCTATAACAGTGTATAATATGTTTTTGGAATGTTTATAAAGATAGGCATACTGTTATACAAAGGTATGTTATGAGCCAGGTGCGGAACGAACCAGGCGTACCTTTGGTAGTGCAATAGTACGAATGTAGGGTCTAAATAATATCGCGGCAACATACCAACCGTGTTCATGCGAAACGTTTGATATTCCTGCACAAACAACTCATATCACACGGTGATATGCCAAGATTTTAGAGTATGTTTCGCTTGAACAGATACCGACGATTCTAACTCATAACTCAATGCGACTTCAAAGGATTTCCCCCAAATCTTATACCATTTCCCTTGATATAACGTTCAAATTCCCGTTTCTTCTACTGAGCGCATGTGATCTTTTGCATTCTTTCACCTAGGCTGCGGTACTAGCAGTTCCTACGTGATTTTGATAGAACACAGGTGTGGGGCATATGATTTAATTACTGAACATCTTTCCCAGTTCGTGGATAACTGAATTTGGTAATTCCTGTTATGAAAGCTGCCGCTGACAGTGAGCTTTATTACCTCCTATAACTTTCTTATTAGATTATCTTGATACGCTGTTCATTGTGTTTAAAGTCTATGTGTGTTTGTGTGTGCGTGTGTGCATCTGTGAGTTTATATAGGTGGTTATAGGGATTGAAAGTGTAGTGTTGAAGATTCGCTAAGTAATACCTGCATTTTCTAGTTTCTTGCTGAGGTTTCCACCTGAGACATATATATAGATATATGTCCCAGGTAGATCTCTATATATGTATGTATACTTTACATGTCTCTATAGAGACATGCGATAGAAGTGTAACTTGAGTGAACTAGGTAGAGTTTACCTTTACTATGGCTAAATACGCGAAAAGATATGCAGAGATGAAGCAATAACGACTTGACCTCACATGACCTAAATGCTACTTTTATAGATTCGGTAAAAATACACCCGTTTATGGAAAACAAAAAAATATTAAAAAATAAATTTAGTATCTTTAATAAAGAAATGTAAACAGAAATTTACAGACACTATTATAGAGTTTGTAGTTTCTATCGAAAAAAAAAACTTTACAAAAATGGATGTAGTATTGATAGCGTATTAGCCTCTAATTCTAATCTCAATAACGCCCCCGATTCCCTACATAATGGAAGTACGTACACAACGAAGCTTTATCAAATGCTTTAAGCCATACAAAACCGTGGCAATGTGCCGCTAGAAAAGCAATCAGATGGTAATTTGATTCAGTTCATGTGCCTACACACTACTAGAACATACAACGCTACACAAAGACACATGGAGTGATCCTTATTTATTAGTTCATAAGAGTGAGAATTGACTGATTTAAATGCCATTAAAATGAAACAATAGCAATTATAAAGCTCTTCTGTATTAATAATCCCATTAATTTCTAGTGCAAACAATCCAAATGACCTTAATGTTATTGTAAAAGCTTGAGTCGACTTTGAAGAATCTTGAGTGAGTAAATATGCTAGCTATGCAAAAAGAAGCCAAGGTAAAATGTAACCGTCAACGTAACTTCACGCCTGTTGTACTCGAAGAGGTAGACAGAGGAAGGTAGTACACACACTTCCACGTATCACCAGTTGTAACCAATTTACATCACACAATGGAATTTGTGGTGAGCATATTGCCAGACACCGGGCATAGATCCAGACACCGAATCACTACTAGAAAATTCAAGTTAGAAAAATCCAATAGTACTCGAGACGGGATTTGAACCTAGAACCTCTCGATCAGCCATCGCGGTTACAACTACTCCACCAACGAAGCAGACCAGTTAAAAATTCTTTACTACGAAAGAGTAATATTATTTATGTACAAATCGAACTAATAGCTTTGATGAAATTGAATTTCAAATTTTATCTACAAACGAAAATAAGGTGGAGGCTTTGGGACTTCTGGAATTTTAGGTAAGGGTCTAAATATTCATCTTGGAAACTCGTTTACTCGGATCATTGATTTCTATATAAAATTACCTAAAGGGCAGGCACGAGTGGTTAACGAATTTATGAAGCTTCGATGGCAATTTCTATTTGCTAAAAAGGGGATACTCGAATTGAGAAATATTGAAGATGTGCGTACCCTGACGGAAACACTTGCAGCAGGGTCAAGTAGAAGAAATGGAACGACCTAGAAGAATTTTATGATAGAAGAGTTAGTTATATGTATAGTGATTTTTAGAAACACTTATCGTTTATGCCTAATATAGGAGATTATGAGCAGTGAACATTGGTTGGAAAAAAGTGGACCATTTATCTCCACTTTTTTCCAATCCGTAACTTTATTTATGCTAGGAGAACTTCTAATCCTAATTTTGTTCAAGTTTTAATGTAGTTGTTATATCCATCCAGTGTAAACGTCCCTAAATATCATATCTGGCCGCCAGCCAACAGCTAATAGCAACTGTATTAGCACCTTCGGAAATCACTTCGCTGGAAAGATTCCAAGTTAAATTCAAAGTTTACACTAAAAATAAATAATGTTTGATTTATTGTTTAATCATTAAAACGGGACTTACCAATATCTTAATATTGATTGGTTGTATCATCAATCAATCAATGGTTTGTGCATCTTTTCGTCTCGCTAAAAATCAATAATGTTTGATTTATTGTTTAATAATTGAAAGAAATATCTTAATATATCGATAGTAATATTTAATCAATCAATCAATGAACTATACGTTGTTTCAGAAGATATAATAACGCAGTGTCTATTTACACTTTTTTGGTGTTTAAAGAGTCCAATATGAGAACAACAATAATGTCCACGATATGTGCGCGTGTGTGACAAAACCTGGATTGGTGTTAATGTCCTTAGGTAGTATTACTTTTTCGTATTTATAATATTGTATTAATTCAGCATATAGTCAATTACCGATAAAAACGACTTGAATTTTTAACTGATCGACGTGAGGTCATGAGGCGAAACTTTTATAGACTCGAGACTGGTTAGACGACGCTGAAAAGATATGTCTTTTCAGCGTCGTGTGGACCGCCTGTCCACTGACCGTAGATGAGTTAAAGCCGTATATAATTTAATCATGTAAGTACATAATTATGTGAATATTCAAGAAACATTGATTAGTAAGATAACAATCAAGAATGCTGTTGTTAAACATATATTTAGTGTTATAACTAAATATTATTAGTACATTTTAAATGGATTTTTCTTTGGTAAGTTTTGTGAACAAAAAACAATTTTAATGATTATATTTTCAAATTAATTACATACCGTAATATTCGCAATATACATTATAGAGATACGAGCCAGGATTTAACTAAGCTCTGTCTGAAAGTGATCACGACCGAATTGCTGTCTCAGGCACTTTTTTAATTACTAGGAGTTCATTGTTCAACTGTAACCTCGCTTAATGAAATCACTGTGAAGTCAGTAATGAGCGGTAGAGGACTAGAAAAGTCTTCGAGAGAAAGCTACGAAAGAACGAACTGAAAAAGAACAAAATAAATATATACATAGGTAAGTTCTAATCAGAACGGCGCAATGCAAACGAATCCTCGACATATAAGACAGTGAAAATATGTATCTACATATTGAGAAGTGAACCCTTTTCTAAGAATAGGTAATAGACGCACAGAGGAGATAAAGATTTAGTATACATAATTATTTAAAGTTTACATGAAGAAGGAGTGCAGAAAACTAAAAATTTTATGTTTTATATATTACAAAGTTGTGGTAAAGCGCGGCTAAATGCCCTGGCTGCCTATGGACAACAACGTAGGCGGTCCAAGAAGTGCTGCTCTGCGATCCCCAGCCCGAGATCCAGCGTGGGAATTATGGGAGAAGTCCCTCAGTGGATGCCTGTGTTAAGTAGTGGACTTAGGTTAATAATCATGATGATGATGCATTAACATTTTTTTCGTTATCGTGTGTATAGTTCATTTTTAGTCGTCTTATAACTTCGTCTATAGTTAGTTCTATAGCGGTCGTATAGGTTTCAAAAGAATTTAAAACTCTCATTAAAATCAACTAATGAGTGCGTGTAAAATGCGAACAAATTATCGGTTGAAACCTCTTAGGGCAGCGCTGTAGGTGTTTATTTTAACGCCAGTATTTACTGCGAATACGTGCCAAGTGCTATTTATCGGGAAATTGGCTTACTGTATCAACATTAGTCTGTCTATAAATTACCAAGTTCTATCGTAAATACCTGCGCAGAATGGAATTGATGAATGGTATTCGAATGCTTCTCCACCACAAGCCATCCACGTACACATTAATAGCACAGATGTAGGATAATATTGGAATAGCAATATTGTTACTGATTATTATTGTACAATGTAACAAAACATGATGCAATAATTTTATTATTTAATTGCATTGTAATAACTTGCAATGACTGATTCTATTATCTTATATGTAGTAACAAAAGGCGTACATACACTTGTAAATTTATTGTTGTGTTATATGAATACTAATTTAATATAACATCACGCCTGTAATCTCCGAGTAATACGAGCAGCAAGTAGGCAGCGAAGTACAGTATACTGCTACATTTTAACATAACTAGTGTTTTGATGAAATGTATCTGTTGGTTGAAATTTTTGAAATTTTTAGTGGATGATGGTCATTCTGTAATGTTAGGCTAGGCTTAATGTTAGGTGTAAGAGGAAAATGGGCTAGGTGGTAAGTGGCTTCCTTCAAACTGGACTCTTATTACACTAAAGGGTTGATCTGAGGATTACCAACAGTTGGCTATTTACTTATAGCTAAACTGTGTGTTATTCTATCTTATCTAAGCATCAGCTCCAGTAGTAAAATCTTTCGCATTTAGTGATTTCATAATATCTTGTTCTTTTTAACTTCTAAACAAATTTAATTTTATCATTCTACAGACAAAATTGACTTCATTTTAACCACTACAGCTATTTTAATTACAACAATTAGGCATGTCATTGCAATACAAATTATACTAGGCTTTTACATTAAATCGTCACTCACTGACGCGTAAACCGCTATCTATTGCTTTAGTTTGTGATATTTTCTATGGAAATAAAATTCTACATATATATTTTTTATATTTTTTTTTTTATTTGTTTCATATTATTTTAACACCCTATGCTAAAGGATACAAGGGCGGAATTAATACTAACTGTTTTAGCCTAGACGTTAAATTGCGCGCTTTTGAAATCAGAAACACTCCCTAAATATCCTCCACAAATATTTTATATATCTTAAGCCCGATAATAAGTTTCAATACACGAAATATCGTTATAATCGCTTCATTAATTTTAACAGACATATTTCTAAGTGCTTTTCAATTCTGTATTACGTACGTAATACGACGGAATTATCATTTTGAAAAAAGTATTTGATGAATACAATTTGCCCTCGTTACTCATTTATTATGAGTTTGGTTCATTAAGTAAAAAGACTATCAAATTACTGGTCATTAGAGGCAAGAAAAAAAATGGGAATAGGCTTGTATGTAATCCGCAGGAATACCAAAATATGAAGAATACATTTGTGTATGTAAACTACGAGAACAAAAAATGAGAATATGCTTGTATCGAATCCGCAAGAATACCAAAATATGAAGAATACATTTGTGTATGTAAACTACGAGAACAAAAAATGTGAATATGCTTGTATCGAATCCGCAGTAATACCAAAATATGAAGAATACATTTGTGTATGTAAGCTACGAGAACAAAAAATGTGAATATGCTTGTATCGAATCCGCAGTAATACCAAAATATAGAAGTATACTTATTATTTTTTTTTAATCGTCGCCTTCAGTAACTGATTTGTATTAAATTTGTTTTATAACTAAACCTTTAATAGCGTCTAAAACTACCCGCCACGTAATAATAGCACACAAAAAAAATGATCTATCAATTCTCAGTAGCACATTTCCAACATTTTCATTTATTTATTATCATCATTAACCCGTTCCCTGTTTCGCTGTCGGGCGTGTCTCCATTCAGAATGAGATGAATTAAGTCCATGGCCTTAGAAATTTTACCTAAGATTATTTATAGAGGCATTGTTTTTATAAGGACTATACTAACTTTCGTCAGTCGTCTTTTCGGCATTAGTCTTCTCAGTCTACTGCTGGAGATAGACCTTCGCTAATGAGCGCCATCGTGCCATGTCTTCCGCTTGCCATATCCAATTTTTGGTTACGGTCTTCCGCAGATCGCTTTCCTAGATACTAATGTTACATACTCATTAAATAAATCTTACCTCTTTCATAAATCCTTAAAAGTAAATTGTAATAGTTAAACAATGTATAAAGCTTACATTTTCTGGGTAAATTAAATTTGGGTACGAGTTATTCATCTTGTACGAGTATGATGTACAATAGCTGTAAGTTATAAGCGAATGGCGTTTTTTGAAATTTCGTGCAGATTAAAAAATAATAACTAGTTACAATTTTAATTAGTTTGTTGATTTAATATGGAGAAATCATGTTTGTGACGTGGAAGTTGTTGGTTCAATCGGAATGTAAGAAATATATTTTTGTGTTATGAGCATAAGAATTCGCTTTGGGTCTACCTATTGAATAATTCTATGTTAGTACATACATATATGTTCTAATATTTATATATGTACCACTGTAGGATATATTACCTACCTAGTCTTGAATAATATAACCTATATTATAACCTAGAGAGATTTGTGTAAAACTGAAAAAATGCTTTATTTAGGCACAAGTAACTTGTACCAAATACCTGTTAAGTACCTTGGAGGCCCTGCGGTTCGTAATTAATAACGTGAAACTCCGAAGTCACTTCCTCTCCCTCACGAGATGACGTAGCACATACTTGGATAGTGTCTTGTGGAATTAATGTGAAAATACAATTTGAGAACAATATACTCGTACATTAATATAAATTATTTTTACTTCCAGCATTTTGTAAATAAAGACGTATATATTCAAATTAAAATTCCTTTATTCAGTATAAAGTATACGTATACATACACTCAATGAAGGTCATGTTTTAGTCATTGTAATTATTAAACATACAGACATACATATCGTCACGCCACTTCCCTTACACGGTAAGTAGATAGAACGGAGTGCATATAAAGATTATATAAACATTTAAAAGTTTTTGGTAGACACTGCCAAAACGATACTACTAGAATTGGAAAGTACTTTAAGAAACCACATATATTTTCCTTTTATTATAAGGTTGTCTCATACCGTTAGGTTATGGACTAGACTGAGATAACCAAGTGCCAAATTCCTATATCCCTACAAACCTGAGGGGCTTATTATGTATAATTTCAGCATATATTACATACGAGTACAACCAGTACTTATAACACCAAACGAGAATGAAATCTAAACAAATTACACGCACAGTGCAGAAGGCCGTATTATCTTCAAGGTAGCAATTTCATCAGGATAACCTCGAATTAAGGGTAGTAGGGCTATATATGTATAAGTAAGACAGTACAAACCAGTCTTGACATGTATAACTGCGGATACTACTGATAATTGTATAATATTTATAAATCCATAATGAAGTGAAATTTGTTAGCATTTCTCAGTACTAGGAGTATAAGAGTGGGGGATGAGGGCTTAAATTAGAAACCTCGACTGAATATTATTTTTGAGTAAATATTGTTCTTAACTAAATATTATTATTTTTTAATAAATATTATTTTTTTCTAAATATTGTACTGTAATCGACCCATTATAATTCTACTGTGGGAATATAGGTCTCCTCTCATATTGAGAGGATTAAGGCCATAGTCTGCCACGCTGGCCAAATGTGGGCTGGCAGACTTCAAACACTTTAATTTTTTTTTTCTTAATTTCTAAGATATGCAAGCTTCCTCACGATGTTTTCCTTCACCGTTAGCACGTGATATTTAAATCTTAAACGCACTTTTGTAAAGAGGTACGCGCTATGGATTTGAACCCGGCACCCCCTGAGTGAGGGGCGGAATTTTTAACCACTAGGTTATCCCTGCTTTATTTACTAAATATTATTTTGGTAAAATTGTATTTAAGGGGTGCCATGTTTATTAATTGAATACAATTGTTCCAAGTCTTTGCCGATATTTATATTTTATCACCTCCTAGCTATTATGCTGTCACTAAAGTTAAAGGCGATCATCCATTCGAGAAGTTTCTATTCTTCGTAAATCTAAATGCGCATTCATAAAAGATCCTTTGTTCTATCACACGTTTATAAATAGAAACGGGAGTGCCATGTTGTTCATCCATGAGGAACAATCATGGTTATCCACTGAACTGTATATCTTTGGACTGACTCGTTTAGTTATACTTGTAATTAATATGATGAGCCAAGTTCAATGTAATTAAATTTACTTAACCACATTTAACTTACGTGTAAGTTACATTGTAAAAAATAAATATAGGTACTGAAAACGATACTTGATTATAGATAATTAAAAATAAATTTCAGCGTCATTCTACTTTAATGAACATTTAATTGCAGTATCATAATGGTGGTGTCACCTGGAATGATAATGATGTACATAATAATATATGAGATAATATTACATAGCGCGCTAATGAATACGATGTGCAAAAAGCCATTAGTGATTTCTAACGAGTGCCTAAGATATCGTCTGATCTTAAATAGACAAGTAGGAAAAGTAGGCGTTAAATATTATTATTTCTTCCCGAAATTGTGCAAACATAATTAAAATTTCTCAATTTATCTGTTATTACAAAAATTATGTATATCTTTAAATTGTACGGTTTTCCCATTTAATAATCGTGTTTTTCTTCCGTTCTATTTATTCTTCGTACTGTAACAAAATCAGTTCGTATTTCACAACAGTCGCTACGACCTGGAAAGGAAAGATGAGGCGAACTGGTGAATAATGGATTGAATCAGCTTGTAGTAGCCAATATCAAAATCCACAAGCATCCACTGAAAATATTTAACAATGAGGTATCGTACGAATCTCTGCTTCAATTTTATCAAATAAGACACTTAGATAATGCATAAAAGCTATGCCCACTGATAACTTGAACATCATGACTTCTTTGTCTTATATTCATTTGTCTTATTACTGTCGCCCGACTGTCGTCTTATTACTTACCTCCAATAACCTCTTTCTATTCAGTAAAAATAAACGCATTCCAGTCAAATGTACACCGTCATTGATTAATTGATATTTTAATCGTTTTACCTGAAATATAGACATTTTTATACACCAATATTAATATTGATCATCGACCTATCTTAGTCCACTGCTGGACATAGGCCTCCCCCCAAAGACGGTTTATGCCCGTAATCTCCACGCTGGGCATGCGGTTTGGAGATCGCAGGGCACGATTTCTCGCTCCGCCGAAATTAATATTATTAATGAAAAATTGTATATTTTTATATCTATTACGTTTCCACGTGAAAACGTGATTCCTACGAAAGGTACAGAATACATAGAAAACCTGCCAGATTAACGATTCAATGGAAATTATTTCTGTTTCTGAGCGGACAAGTTTCCCGTAACAATTAGTTATTATAATTTAAACTTTGTAGATAATCCAGAAATATAGATAGACACAAATAAATATAAAATAAAGCTCTCCATGAAATAAGGCATAACATTTTACCATACTATACTATACACTGATATATCGAAACTTTGCATCTGAGAGAGACCTTGCATAATCCAAACTATGCTTCGAATTGTATAGGTAGTAGCGATGTGCCATTATTATATAATTCGCATTATCCCGGATCTACATAATACATGGCACAAATATCTCAGTCATCATCATCATTATCAGCCTATTTCCGTTCACTGCTGGACATAAGCCTTTCCAAAAGCACACCAATGAGCTCGATTTTCAGCTCATCGGATAACAGTTCAATAAAGAAAGATAATGGCATTGTTGCACATGTAGGCATTTACAAGAAAGTACTTCAATGTTCCACCGATGTATATATCGTACATATATGACAATGACACAAACCTCCACATTATACCCGAGACTCAAACATCCACATATACTAGGCAGGGCCCTCCGAGATTGGTAGTTCACTTCTGCAGCCGCGAGCACCACGCTGCAAGCTCTCAACACCAACCAGCCTAGTGACAATACGTAGTAGAGTCGGCTCGTCGACAGTCCCTCGCTTTTCCTAAAGTGAAACGGCATTAAATTACAATACAATAAAATACAATACAAAAATACTTTATTTTACACCACGTAAAAGTAAATACGCAAATCAGTGGCGTGCTATTTGAGAGGCCTATGTCTAGACTCCCGTTTACTGCTAGCAGTAAACGGGAGTAGGCTGATGATGATGGTGATTAAAAGAAAATGGAAAATACAAGAGAAACAAAATTGAGTAAGAACAAAAGGCAGTCTTATCGCTGAAAGAGCAGTGTCTTCCTGCTTTCCCTGCCTTCCTTCTCTGAAATGTTGTCTACCTTTACTGTAAGGAGCTTATTAAAATAAAATGAAAGAAGATAAAGTGGGTAGGTGGGCATTAATTATACACCAAAAATTTTATTTTCATGACTGCCTTGTTGGTCGAATATTTACAATTACGACTGCTAATCGAGATTTCCTGAATTCAAATGTCAGGTCGGGACCTATTAGTTTGTCTATTTTAAGTTTTTGTAAAAGAAATTTTAAGTAGTGGCTTGGAGTCTGGAACTGTGCCCGGGTGCCTATTTATTTACCTACTATTGTGGACGTAAAGGTAACTGGTATAACGAACGGGTGTAAAAAATTGCTGAGAAACAAAACAGTAATATCTACATCCTGAAATAGCCCTCTAGAATACAGCTTCATTGTATTAAATAACATTCACTGAAATCCCAAATGGGCCTGAATTTCTAATTCAGTCAAGCGTAAAACTCCTTAGGGACCTTTAATCTTTCGGAATTTAGATTGAATACTTCAAGTCCTAATATGTCTGCCATGTCGAAAACTGTTAGAAACAAGCTACGTATCCGTCACCTACTTATCATCTGCAAATTTCCTATCAGGGTTTGTTTACGAGAGAAAAGTAACGTCACGCTGACAAGATTTTTACGATTTAGATTTGGTATATTTAAATTACCTTAGACCAAGGAATAGCTGTAGGCAGATGAAGTAGAAATTGTTCAGGTTACACAACAGTATCAAACCACCGAGCTCATTGTCAACTTTGCGAACTAAATTCGCTTGTCTGGCATAGGCTTGTCTTAACTTTCGCCAAGTATGGATCCTTGTCAGCAGTTCTGAACTATTCTGGAAACAACGACTAACTTAAATTTCAATATTCAACGCACGGTATTAAATATCAAAAACTATGTAATGGTTGGTATATTTCGAATTTTTTAAGCTTTGATTTCACGTTTGTTTTGTTGTACTAAAACAGTATTAGCATATTAGTAATAGGCTAAGGATTCTAAAAATCCAATAAATAAATAAAAGAAAAATAATACACATGTGTATTGTAAATTAATTTAAATTTGAGTAATTACTGCATGATAATAAATGATCAACATCATGAGTAAACGTAATAAGTCATCTAGAACATAGTTTATAACAAATACAAAGCCATTATATTAAAACCTAAGCATATTCTATTTATACATATATTGTAAATAACAAATTAGAATACGAATGTCACAAATATGATATACGACAACAACCTTGTAATTCCCCGGACGTTTTTCAAGTAAAAGGAATCGTTCCACGAACACATTGAGCCTTTGGTAACGAGACGTCAGACCCATGCTTATTAGAATAACGATTAGATCCTGGAAGTTCCAATGGATCGTAGCAATCTTGCTCGTTATAAATATAGGAATAGCTACCCAGATACTGTATTGCTCTGAAAAACAAAAATCACTATTCACTATAAAGAAAAACGTTACTATTTATTACATACAATTTGAGCTTCGTATCTGCGAGTTTTACTGAAAGCAAATCCACTACAATCTCGTCTTGTTGCAGTACTACATCATAAACACTACCCATGTAGTGTTTCTTGCCTCATCTCTTTCAAATTCCTCTATTTTAAACTTTCACATTGAAATGTTAGCCTGTTTTCATTCACTCATCTTTCAGTTATAACCAGTGCTCATACCACAGATAGTGTGGAGCAAATTAAATCTGCGTACTTTTTTTTCGACTGGCACATTTTGGGCTGGCTCACCTACTCTAAGTATAATAACTCTATGAACAAGACGCCGTTTTGTTTGACACCAATATTAATAACAAATTTAAACATCAAACTTATGGACTCTATTGGAAAAACACTGGGAATAAAGGAAATCGCTCTGGGCGTTCTCTTTAATATAGAGTATGCATATAATAGCATCTCTACTGATGTCATGCGGAGTACCATAAAAAGCGGCATAGATTAATTAAAAAAACTTACCAGGCTGCAGCATAAATCTATGGGAAGTTAAAATGTATCGCATGATAAATTGCGAGGGTGGAATGTCTAATCCCGTCGCCGATATCATACTCAGTATATGTTCCACTGAAAATAATTAAGAACAATCTGATTTAATTTATTTCATCATCATCATCATCAGCCTCTAGATGTCCACTGCTGGACATAGGCCTCCCCTAAACTTAATTGTTATATTTATTTACGAAATGTAATTTTTGAGAAAGAATATTATTTAGCCATTAGAAATATTAGAAAGCATGTCATCACCAGATACCGCTGTGCTTCACATTACCGCTAAACAAAGCTTTGGTTTGAATTAAGATATGAACGTTGAAATTGCACAGGTTAAATTCTAAACATAGAGTATTCAGTAACAATATTAAACCATATTACAGCCTCGCTATAAAGCCGGCTGTTTTAAAATATTTTCTAATGAACTGAAATAAAAAGGGTAGATATGACTATAACAATTTATGTGTGGGTCATATCTATATATGTACATAAATATAAACAATGTTCTTTAAGAACATTAAAACATTGAGTGTTCTTCTTAATGTAATCGTTGAAGTAGGTAGAAGATTTGTCACTAATCTTTGAAACTATATAAACACATATCTTGTCAGTAATTAAACTGTACTCTTGCTGGTCATTTGACATAAAAATAGTACAACTGTTATATTATATATTCCTTTATTTTTACTATGTGTCCATAAAATAAATAAAAAAAAATAATTATTACCACAAGCACAAAAAGCCACAAAACCAGCGACAGCCATAACTCGTTTTTTTACGTTGTCATCGGGCTGTAAATCGAATCCTGATGTTATTTCAATCCTTAGCCAGTGCTTTGATAAGCCATTTTTCCAATTTTTTATTAATCTCCAAGATAACAGCAAAGAAAATATGGTATTTCCATAGAATATGGAACCTGATAAACGCGCCGTAACACCACCTAAAAATCGTGTTGGTCATGAGTATCATCAGTATAGAGAATTAATTTCTTATTCGCAAAAAATAACTCGTTTTGTTATATTTCGACTTTTGGGCACTAATTAGGTTCAAATTCGAAACAAATAACATTAGTGGGCAAGAAGAAACATGAACCACTTAGAACTATAATGAAATAATAATTATAAACAACTGGGAAATTAAATCAAATATTGTAGTTTTCTTCAATCGTAAATATTCATCCAATGGGTATTTTGCAACACTCATAATCTACAGATTTGTTTTCATGTATATTGATTTTAGGATGTCATATTGTATCATCATCATCATCATCACCGGCCTGTCTCAGTCCACTGCTGGACATAGGCCTATATTATATATATATGGTCATATTGTATAGCAAATTTTAATAAGTCAATACGTTACTAGGACTTCCGTGTACCTCAAATCCAGTCAAGTTGATTGAACAGACTTCTATTCTAGTGTATAATTAATAATATACATATATAAATGACTATAATATGTGATACTAAAAATGTAACTTACGGTCATCTTGAGTATTATTAGAATATCCAACCACAGCTCCAATAAGTTTCATTAAAGCACAGATTTCGATAGCAGCCAACATAGAAAGAATCAGAATTGTAAGGCATAAAAACCTTTTTCCTCCATATACCGGAATCCCAAACCATTTGGCAACAATAAATAGCGATGTTATAGCTGGAAGAAACTCCTGGAAACATTCGAATTATTTAAGTATATCTCGAGGAAATTACCGACTGACGATTATAGACCACAGAAATTTATGTAAAAAAAATCTTATTTTGCATTTATAATCTTCAGACATAATATTTTGTCCGGAAAGAACGTTTAAATCTAATATACATTTAGAAAAACGAATATGCGATAACATCTTTTAACACCCTAACCAAAAGACAAGCTTGAAACGCATTGAAACGTTTAAAAAAGAAATCGGACAAAATTCACGTTAACTAGTTAAAATTTCCCAGAAATAAGTAAAAAACTGTTATCCCAATGAAAAGTAAGCAGCGAGGAGACCATTTCTTCAGTACTGTTATTTTTCTAAATCAAAAACGTTTAATTAAAATTGACGACGGTGGCAATGTGAAGAGAACTTCAATTATAAAAGTGGGTTTAAAATAGCAAGCGAGATTGTAAGCAATTCTTGAGTCAATCAAAACTCATAATCAGCATTGAGTCACATTATACATTAATTAATTAAATCTAAAGTAAACCATAATATCGCAGAGCATGAAATAAATACGGTCATAATTGTGGCTAAATTAGACTCAAAAAGGCCACCTTATAATTGTCGTATCTGGGGATAATTTGTCACTAATTTTGATGAAACTGCAGCAAGTTTCTAGGTAGCTTTAATTACCACTCAGAACAAAGCGACACTAGTTCAATTGCAATCTACGACGCTTTCACATAATCACAGAAATAGATAAACCGAAGGTGCTTCTAGGTCAAGGCTACATGTAGTAGACAACAATGAAAATTTCACCAGTATCTTTTTCTGAATTATGAGAAAAATGAAATGACAAGTATGACTTGATGTTAAGGTTTAATGAAAAAATAAAGCTTACGTCACGTTTCCGCTGCTTGGATTGTGATGAAGCGGGCAATGACATTCTTGTTTTTTGTATTTTTTCTACAAAAGTGCAGTGCAAGGTTTGAGCTGAAACTGCATTGTACATTCTATAGTTAACTTAAATTCAGCTACTGAAAGGGTCATAAGACGCCATAAATTTATAAATCCAAGAGACGCAAAAATTTATTGCTTTTCTGCAGATTGATGCAAACGATTAAATACTTTGAAGGCTTTTTTATGAAAATCCAATACTCACAGATTAGCACTTCTTTCGAACGTTTAAACAGCTCAGATAGATCTACTAATGGTTTCCTAGTAAATTATTCGCGTCGATATTGCCTCACTTTAAGTTAAAATTTTCTGTTTCAGTAATATTTTCAAATTACAAGCTACAACATGGTTATTTTCATGTAATTAGTTACATACTGTATTCCAGACTTATTTATAACATATGATGTTTAACGTACAACGGAGGTATGTCTAACAGATTTAAATTGACACATTTATGAAGACATATCCATATAAAATTCCGAACATGAAACAAACTAACGAAAAAAACAAGTTGACGGATAAACTGTGAAAGAGTGGAACTCCCTGCCGGCGTCCATCTTTCCCAACTTTTATAATCTGAAATTATTCAAAAGAAGAGTGAATAGCTACTTTGTAAGCGAGCGTGGTACATCCTAGGCTGCATCTCGCTTTCCATCAAATGGGATTGCAGCGAAACACGAACCTTTTTCTACATAAAATACATATAAGACAAGTTTACGTTATTCAATATAAAATAACAGTTAAATTCTACCTAACATTAGTTACAGATAAAGTAAGAAATGAAAATTGAGCTGAAAATAATACAACTGCACCTACTTTACAGTAGACGCTTCATGATCTGATTATGCTTCAGAACGACAAAATCTCATAAACAAATTGACCACTTTTAAAATGTTCAAAATAAGTACTCCTTTTTATTGCATGCCTTACAATAATATCATTAATGTATCGTTCCGTCACATCCCATGTGATAAGTTGAGCCTTGAATAAATACTAAAAGCCTCGAGTATTAAAAGACTCCTTCCTCATAGACTTGAAAAGCTTCCTCTATATATATAATCCTTTACATACATGTACGCAAGTTTCGGATGTATCAATACTATAGTCACCTCAGCACATAGATATATCCAATATGATATAAAACTGAGTTTCTACCTGTTTTTACCTATTCTATTGAAGTACAAATTCGATTTCCGAGAATAATATCCCTAAGAAGACTATTCTACCATTTATATAACATTTTTATATCTGTTTTGCTCCTTTTTTCCGTCTCAAATTTAGTGCTATAACTTTGTTTTGAATTCGAGCTAGCAGACACTCGGGCAATTGAACAGTAAAACTTTTGATATTTCATATAAAATATTCTCACCAATCCCGTGCTCCTTTTGCTCTGGATGACTTGATTTTCTCGTCTATTTCTAATAATCTACAACTACCCAAATGGCGAATATAAACAATGTACTGAACGGTATTTATAATGAAAGTGTTGTTCTGCTGAATAATTGATCATTTGTAAGTGATCTAAATTGCTTTGGACAGCACCATAAAACTTTATGAAAGCCGTTTATTGTTTTATTTCAACAAACATCATATCATGTATTTACGACGTACCATAAAAGCGAAATTATACTGAGTCCGCTGTAGCAATTACTGGTGTATTATCACATATCGTTTTAAACATGAATCACTTGTTGTAATATGTAAAAATCATTTTAATCTTTGGAGGAAAGGAGTACATCGCGAGTCCTCTAAAGCTTGTGAAGTCTTCATGAAATGCTAGCATATTTCATTCTGAGAAGGCACCCACGTCTAACTTTAGGGCGAAATATTATTTCATGATAAAATTATTCGTTTTAAGAATCACATTTTTCTTAAGATTCATCTATAAGTATATTTAAAACTCATTTGGAATCTACAGTGACATTTAATTGACTTATAATAATTAAATGATTATTTTTTATTTATTATTGTAGACAGTTTGTACAGCGCATAACAGATAATGTATAAGATATTACGAGATGGTAGGGTGTTTTATTTAATTTTTCCCTTCTTGTGTATTTTATACTATAAAACTGATCTCTGAAACTGCTGGGCATTAGTCTCGTTCTGTTTGAGGAGAAAGTTAAAGCTTATTACTTGCCGATTTATCAGGTACAGATCGAAGTTAAACGCTGAACCGTGGGCGGGTAGGTTACCACACCATATGAAATTTCTGTTATCACTAAGCAAGTACGTACTCGCTAAAGCACGCACTAACGGGCAAACACACGCACGCACACACGCTCACAAGCGCACTGACGGAATTACGCCAAACTAAACTATATGTAACTTAGTACTTACACTTAAGTATTAAGTATTCTCATTATAAGTGACAATGTCATTTAATTATATCTTATGAGTCATAATAAGTCTTGAAGTCATAACGGAAGTCATAAAATTAATTATAATATAAACAAACATAACAAACGCTGAACGCTTTTCAAAATTAAATTCTCTCCATTGATTATAGATTCATTAGCGGACGACGCGCTTTATTGGCTTAACTTAACCAATCTTTTCAAGATATGATAGGTACATCAAAACCAACGGCGCTCCTACCAATCTATGTAAGAGTACCACTGTAAATAGAGGGACTGACTTCGATCCACGCTGATAATGTTAAAGTTAAATTTTCAAAATTTTACAGCTATATACATTATTCATTAATATGTCCATACCTATAATGTTTCCAATCTTACTCAGCAGCTTGATCCCGATCAAAATATCTGCGATGATGATATAGTCGTAGGGCAGTTAATAGTTTTTCTATAGGAAGAAGTTCAAATAACGCTGTTTTCTATTCTCTGTCTCAATTTGAAAATGGCGTGAATAAGTGAAAGGTCCCCGAAAACATCAAACAAGGACGATTAAACTCTGGTGTATTCGTCGCTACTGGCTCGTAAAACCTTTCAACTATCAAATGAAATTGTATTATACTTTATATTTTATTTGCCATTGTGAAATTCCAGTTTGACATTGTTTGCTTTTCATACGAAGGCTTTAATTAAAATTTTAAACAACTACCTTCATATGTATTTGTCGCGTTTTCGTGACAACTCCTGTATAATTAGTGCAACAATGTCGTAAGCCTACGATCCGCTGGATGAACAAACCGGCCGACTGCGACCTTAATTTGTTTTTGTGAGGAATAAGTTTTAACTGTACCGGCAGTCAGTTGTCGGGTCTATTTAAAAGTTGTTTTGGTTTACGGAAACATCATGTACACATACGAGTGATTATTGCAATTATCAGTATAGACCTCGGTTGAATTTAAAAAATGGTGGGTAGGCACAGGTACATTTTCCTACATTTTACCAGTAACTTTTTTTTAAATCCATAAATAGTTTTCTGTTCAGTATATTTTACTTTGGTATATAAATATAAGACAAAGAGGGCTATATTAAAATAGTCTACATATCTTTCGAGTTATGATTAACGATGTTTGAAACGGTTTTTCTCCCTCCTTTTCTTGCTTTCCGTAAGATTACATATAGGGCGAATAAAATCTATGAAAAGCAGTAATTAATCATTTATACAATTTAACTCTGTACAGTGTATGTGAATTATGATTTAATATTATGTTACTAGTCATAGATATTAAATCAAATCCCTAAATATATTTGTATACAAAGTGCTTGAAATACAAAAAATTCCTGAAGAAAAACTAGAACCGGTGGTACAATATATTTAATACATAAAACTATTTAAAATCCAACATAACTCGTACTATGTAGCTTTACAACCGCAGTTGAAATCAAAACAAATGGTAGGCAAATTTCACCAACTCAAATATTCAACAACAGTAATTTAACCAGTATCAATAAGACAAACATGGAATATTGTCACGTTATAAATACACGTACAAGGCTATGATTCTATAATAAAAAACATTGTAGGCTTATATAAGATACATGATAGTAATATTTACACAGCCAACATATAACAATGAAGGAAATTGACAAAATAAAGACAATGAACAAAGCAATAATATGCTAATACGAGTATTTCTGCAATATTCTTATTAATCTGTAGCCACTTTCGTTTCTTGATTTGTAGCATTTATTATATGACATTTAATTTTTCTCGATCATCAAACTTGAGTGGAATTCCGTTCGGTATTGTCGAATTGAATTAAAACTAACTCATACGTGACAACGGCTCCAGCCATCTGAAAATAGTTGTATATAAATAATGACTAATTGAAAATAATAACGAAATGTATCGTGAGTGTTTAAATACATGATTATATAATTATGTATGTAACGGCTTAAATATGGCTTTCGGGATGGCCCGACTAGTTTCGGACAGTCTCCGCCGCAACCTCGCTACAATCGACAGGAGCTCATGAAGAAGTACCTCGTTTAGGTCTGAAATTAGTCAGGCCACCCCGAAAAACATACGTGAGTCAAGCCGGTACATACATATTATATAATAATGGCGAAATGATAAGAAGGGAATAGGGAACATGGAAGTAATGCAATAAATTTTATACAGCAATGTGAAAAATGGAACGTATTTCAATTTACGAAAGGCAGTTACTATAATAAAAATGAATTATTTTTGCATTTCATTTCATATTTACAAAATGCAATAAGTAAAATTGAAAGAGATAATTTTGCTCTTATTCAACATTTTTCATTCATTAGTTAACTTTTTAGAGAGGTTTGAAAGGCGTTTCAGAGACATGATTAAGCCAAATTAAGAAACACTACACTCGATGGCTTTTTATGAGTACTCGTTAAGAATTAACATTTATGAACGATTTTAAACTTTAATGGAAATAAAAAAAAATATATTTGAATCGGATTTAGAGCGGTAGATAAATCTTTAGAACGGGTCCAAAACACAATTCCTAATCCTGTGAAAAGTAAAGGAAAATATACCCTAAACCTCCCCGGGATGCGAGAAAATGTGTACAGATCATCTTTTTACGAGTCCGCTTGTTTTCTTATTACTAAGATATTTTATTTAAAAGTAATACCTTGAAATTTTAGTTCAAGAGCAGAATAAAAGTTTCATTTATCGTTATACTCAATAATAACAGTTCTCAAAATATCTTCAATACATAGTACATGAATCTATAAATTTAAAACATAAGGTAATTCATAAACCAATAATAAATAATAATCGAACCTGCAAAAGAATCGTTCTAGTTAGTGAGAAGAATCCCATTCCACTTAAAGCAACGTATTCCTTAGTCAATTGATCTTGAAGTCTTTCTATCTGGAAAAATAATGCGAACATTAATTATCATAAATACTGCTATCTCAGTCCAAAGAACACAATCATTCAGCTGACAAACTACACATACAAACATATTAATACATTTAGTTATTTTTCTACCCACAATAGGAACAAATACTACACACATACTCATCCCACAAATATATCCCACATCCTGGATGATATTTGAACTCATAATTCCCAGCTAAGTAGCCGCTTTCGCTATGCACTGGACCATTGAGCCAATTAAATTGAAGGGTAAGGATATTAAAATATAAAATATTAATAACTTATGAACTCGTATTAAAATTTTAAGGCAATTTAACATTAAGCTTCATATCTGACAATAATTAGACGGATTGTGCTATCTAGAGTAAGCCACGGATATAAAGGTGCCAAGATATAATCACT
>DWEC01000117.1:0-21529 GCA_018245735.1 Microceris miodesmiata
AAAAACGTACGTGAGTCAAGCCGGTACATTCATAATCATGTGTATAAACACTCACGAAACATTTAATAGTAGAATATATTTAATGTTATATTTTACATTATTTAATGAATTTAAATCAACAAATCCCTTGAGCAGATTCAATATTAACACTCAAAAAACAGCTTATATTTATACTTTTGTTTTTTGTTGATTTGTTTGTTTTATTTTTAACTATTTACTTATTAATTTATTAATTGACTTATAAAAAATATATTCATTTGTATAAAAACGGTCACAAATCATTCTCATCTCTAGCGAAGACTCCGGGCAGTGATGGTATAATGAAGTGTGAAGTTATCATGTTTAACATTAAGCACGTTTTCTGTGTTCAAGGAAAAACATATGGCATTGAAAGGCTCAAAAATAAACAACATTATTATACGAAATGCGTTTCGAAATAGCTAGCATGATGTCGCGTGAAGTCACGTTATATAGTTCAATGGCACTGCAGGCATGAGGATTTTATCATTGTTTTCATTCTATGAAGTACGCGTGAGCAATATTTTAAGTTACAATAAAGGTAAAATGTACCTCGTACAACCTTAACTTGCAGACATTTTGTATTTAATTTCGGGGTTATATTTGAGTATATAGTCCATCCAAGGTTGGATGTATGATTCTCGTTGTTAGTGTCTCAGCGGTTTTTCCGTATATATACAGTTATTATATGTTTATAATTAGGGTTAGCAGTTGTATGACAAGGCACTCTTACACCTGGCTCTGCTACTTCGAATTTACTCCCCTCCAAAACCCGCAGCGGATTGGCTTCTTCTAGACTGTTGGAAATGTTCATAAAACTGATGGCAAGATTCTCATAGTAAGTTTACTCAGTTCTGTCTTGTTGGCCTCGCACTTTGGCTAATTTAAATTCTGCGTGTCTTTAATAATAAAATTATCACGTAACAAAATTTACCATGCCGTGTTCAGCAGTAATTGCAGGAACACGAATTCTGCATAGTACTTGCAATGTGCAAAGAAATCACCGTATATACTGTGTAGGTGAACATTAAATAAATAAATATATATCTTTTACCATCATACTATGATACCCTAACCACACAAATAATGGGAAACTTAAACGAATTACTTTACCGTTATTTTCGATCAATAACATGCGGTTGGTATTGCACCTGAATTTACTCACGCATGCAGTGGTTAAACTTTCTAAGCGAAATGTTAGCAAAAGAAAACCATAAAGTAGGTACTTGATAATGTATGTTCTGAAGGGTCTCACAAACATTTATTAACAATTTTTAAATCCAACACGTTTCTAAGTTTTTCAGCGAAAACCGTGCTCTCATAGCAATGGTGAAGGACAAGGTTTTTCCTCACGTGCTTCGGAAATAAAGTTTAGTGGGCAACAAACGGTGGTATTTTCTAAAATGTGCTTAAGATTCTGACAATGTATAATAACATATTATTTATAATAGATTTTAACAACGGGACATATAACTTAATGCAGCCCTTAAATTGGGCATAATGATCGGTAATTTGCTACCATCAACGACATGACATGTTCGATTAATAAATATTTACATAAACATCTTGGGACATCTCTACGCACGGCCATCCGATCTCAAAGTATACAGAGCTTGTGCAATCAGACAGCTGATAAATTGTTTGTGCTCATCACACAAATATTTGTTATGTGTGGTAATCTTGCTGACCACCCAATGCTTAGGCGTCAGGTTCACTAAATACTAGATGAACGGACCAACCGTTTGCATCCGATGGTCAACATCGGATCGGTCATCGGTTCAACATTTATAATATGGGTTTTATTAAGCCTCATAAGTGATTTAGGAAAATATGTTGTAAATATATAAATATTCTTGGTTGCTTTTGGTTTACGTGAAAATATTAGGAGATATATTATGCTGTTTGTTACGAGATTACTTCTTCAACTTTATTACAGGAGGTTATGTCCAGCAGTGGATAGAGGCAGATGATGATCTAATGTTCCGATGTACGGTGATTGTGAATGCAAAATCTATGCAATTCATATTGCATATGCTTTCATTTTCTTTTTCGAACACAAAAAATATATAGATATTACATAACATATCCATGTATATCCAGTCTACCTTGATCTCGCGTGTGATCATTTCAGATCTCCGATCATAAATGTACATGATTTCGAGGAAGTAATATAATAAATCACACAAAGGCGGCATAATATGTGTATATGTTAATAATATAAATATGTATGTACCTACACCCGCCCATAACACTGTTACTCACTTTCCAATTACTGTATGCATATTTTATTTAATAACATCTTCGGATAAAAGTAGGTGAAATCTTATTGTGTGTTGTTATGTGTTAGCGTTAAGCAGTAATGTTTTAAATTTCGCAAGCGGGACTGCCGATCCGAAAGTCCTGGGTTCAGTCCTCTGGTCGGAGAAATTTGGGGCTTTACAGCTTAAATGGACAGCTCGGTGTCTGAATTTGTGCCTGGTATATGGCAAGTTATTATTCCATGATGACACGTAAACGCAAATAGTGAAACGTTGGAGAGTACTGGATTGCCCTGCCTAACCTTTCGGGGAGATGCAAGCGTGATGTTACTTATATATGTTTTGTTTTAGTAAGAGAGGATTTTAGTGTGATGTAGGACGATAACAAGTGGATGGAATTAATAATCTTCAATGTGATTATTATTCTAATAATAATTTATCCGACCCCGTGATCGAAGGAGCTCTTGTTAAACAGTCGCATTTAAAGCCATTAGACTCACAAGCTAGTCTAACATTATCCTAGTCAGACATAATGGCTCTAACATCATGATAATTAACATTGAACGTTATAATTAACATCATGTTGAATCATAGAGAGAACGCAAAGACATTGAATTCATAAAGTAAAACCTAATAAAAATGTACCATTTTTATGATTGAGCAATAAATTTGATTAATAACATTGATTGACCAATACTACACTTACAAGCATAATATGAAATGTTAATTAAATCATACATATCAATAGTGTAACTAATTACAGTCATTACAAGTACTGCGACAGACACATGTTAGTGTTTGTGTCTTATCAAAATATATTATTGCCATCTATTACCAATTAACATGTGAACGCCTAATGAGATTGTTCACGATAAGAACATGTTCATGTGAGTTTGAACATATGACAGAATGATATATTACTTTGTTATATACGTATATATAATTATATATGTATATTTATTGGTACATAATTCAAATAATATTATTATATATTCTAGTGCTCGCTGTGGTCGATATTATACCATATACCATAATAATAAATAGTACTATACTGTCTACCTCGTAAGGGACTTGCCGTGAAATATGTATGTATGATTAGGAAATATTTAGGGACGATAAAGATGGAGAAGAAATTAGGAATATTTTTCGAAAATTTATTTTTGTAGGAAGAACTTTCTCATTGGAATATCTCGTTGGACTGCTGAGATAATAAAATAAAATATAAACAAAGGAGGAAAAGGTACTTTATTGCTTATTTATTTGTAGTCATGTACATCGTTTTCCCACATTATTTCTTAGTGAAAACACTAAAGCTTGTTAATAATTACCATATTAAAAGAAAATCCGTTGTCTATTTATTACTTTAAAAGTAATTTATTATATATATCTTTTGTAACTACTTGCAAATAATATATATATTATTTTGTTAATAATTTTGACTGTTTTGTTGGAGAATGGTTGCAAGCGCGACTGCGAAGTGCTTAGTTCGATCTCCGGGTTTGGTACATACTATTGAGATTAGAGGGGTGACATTACGATATCAACCCTATGATCTCCGGACTTTTTTGTTAATAGTTTATCGGCTTTAACATAAAGGAATCATTTCAAATTCAAATATAAATATCGTATGCAAAGATTGATAAAAGTAATTAAATGCTATTATCGAACGACCGTGACTAAAATTCGTAATACACCGACTGGTGAACGGTCACTTGACGGGGCCAGTGTCAAATCAAGGCTGCCACAGACACACGGAAGACACATTTACTGGTGTGTGATTTTTTATCTGTGTTTTCGTTAACAAGTCAAGTGGAAATGGATACACAGCTTTGTTTTTCGCGCTCAAACGGTCGTAATAAATTTGAATTTTAAAAATAGAATCAATAAATCGTATCCAACGAAGATCATTGGATGCAAAAATGAATAAAAAGAACCCTCGTTTATTGGTTTTATAAATTATTCATGTTGATACGGCGTTTAAAATTATAGTATGTTCTAGTAAATTGTTATGTACCACCTTTTGTATGCCTTCGTAAATTTGTATTGTCTCTCTTGTATTGCTGTGGTGTACAATATATAACATTTGTATTGTATTGTATACCTATGTTGTATACCCATGTAGATATAAATTCAGATTTAAAACACATTTTATTTGTGTCTCATTTTCTTTACGTACGACTATTATGTACATATATTCATTGCTTATTTTTTTATTTTTCGCCGGGTTCTTTAAGGGTTAAAAGTAAAAATTAATATTTATATTAGATCGTAGGTTTATTACACTGCTCTGGCTGGCGAATGTGAATTCTAATAAAAAAGGTAAGTACGTCATATGAAAAGAATTATCAATATTAAAGGTTATCATTTACGGTATATGAAGAGAATTATCAACATTAAAAGTTATTGACCATATTACCACTAGGCTGATGGTTTTTAAATAAAAAATATAAGTTTCAGGTGAAAAGAGATCTATAATATCATATGCACAATACAAGATCCATCTACATATGTACATATGAGCGTGTTGTAGACGCGTTAACCAAGTTTCACGGCCGACCAACCTGTTCGATACTTATCGCTTACATATCTCACTAAATACATGTAATAATCAGAGAATTTCTTATGGAATCAGTGGACGATACGTGAGGTGTACGAGTATGTATGAATATTGTTACTATAAAAGCCGAATAGGAATTAATAAGGTATCCTAATTTACAGTTTTGTTTATTTTATTTCCAGCGAGTTTTTTTATTAATTTTTTCAAAGATGCTCCATAACGAGAAGTTAAAGTCGTTTTAATTTTAGAATGTTGAATAAAAAAAATATGGGATTAAATTAAGCATTTTTTAGAGTACCTACATGTTGACAGTCAAGTTAGGTAAAAGAAAGAATCGAATTGGATATTTTTTTTTAATAAATCACTCGTTTTTTTTTAAATGTTTATTATAGATAAATAGCCCACTTATTCGCTTGATAGAATATAGTGTCACTGTATTGTTAAATTTTTCTTAATGCTTGTTACATGTAATTTTATAAAATCGATATAGACACTTCGTAGAATACCTGATTAAGTATTAAAGATGAATTAAAGGTTCCTCAGTGTACATTTGCAAGATAAAACTGCAATTAAATTCGACTTTGTAACGAAGAAATGTATCCGTGACAAGATTACCATCTCGAGAAGAATTTGTAAAGTGACTGTGTTTGCTTATACTTTCAAATGCTTTCTTGAGAAACTGTTAATATACAGAGACACTCCTCATTTGGATTAATACATTCAGATCTCGATACGATTTTATTTCAGTACATAAAAAGTAACAACACGTTTAAAATACTTTCTTCTGTAATAATTATTGATTTTTCCGTTCTTTGAAAATTGTTACGCTAGGTTTTGCTTTGAACTGAGGTAAACGCGTTATTAAGAATCCAATTTTTGAGCTAATTTTAGAAATTAATTAATTAACGTAAGAATTTTTAAAATTTAATAATTATTATTCCTGTTGTAAATAATAAGTACACGTTACAACTTGTATTCACTACGGTTTTATTTTGTTATTATAACACGAACACGCCACGTATTGACATATCATTAGCAAACGCAGGTATGTATTAAAACGCAGGAAGTGTACAATGAGGAACCGAATAATGTCGATCGACAGTGCAAACCAGAAGTCAGCGCAACGCAAAACGCACTACGATTTCCAGAACTAATATGCTTTCTAGTGCTTTCTCAACAATAGTGCATGCGTCAGCTGGAACTACATATTTTTTCTTCGACCCCTCACTTTCTCCCCATCTCGTTTCTTGTACCATTGATCGCTGGAAACTTGAAATAGGCGTCGCTTCCGACGTCACATACTCGTATGTGTAACATCGAGACCTTTGCGAGCGGAAACGACAATTTTACTTTAATTAGTTCGCGTTAGAAAAGCGGAAAATAAATGGAAACTCGTCTCTAATTGGTGGGAATGTGCTGCCATAATTATATTCCAGCGATGAGGAGCAATTGTTTCTTGCGAAGTCAGATTTTGGATAAGATGTCGCGGATCGAGGTCATCCATACGATTTTCTGGGTCGTGAAATTTATCACCTGTTAGCTGGGCAAACTGCGAATTTGTCAAGTGGACATAAACTTGTATCACCGACCAATAATTCAACTTTTGGGTGACATTTCGTATATGAAACATTGACAACCAGACAGTTTGTTACTCGATGATAAATAGCCGATATACGAATATTTTCTGATGTTTGCAACATCAGAACTATTGCCAATGCGTTTCCGGTTTACAAGGTTAGATTAACATAAGTAATTGGTGTTTTGTATTAATCAAAGCCTGTGAGAATTCGTCCTACTGGTTGTAGGTCAAAATCTTACAAAATCACAGTTTCATTCTTAAAATGAAACTAAATAACAGACAAGTGGCACAGTCCAACTGAAGATAGATTATTATTACGACGTGTACGTGAAAATGTCTAAGTTTATGGTAAAGTTATAATAGGTTTGTAAATATGACAGCAGTTCTGAAACACAAAACATTCTACATTTCATGCCGATAAATAGATTTTCGAGAATAATGGGTGTTTGAAAATATAATGTCTATTGTTACTATAAAGACAAAGACAGTTAATCAACTGTGTACAATCGCCAAATATCCGTTTAAAATTTCTGTCGTGTGTTGCAATTAACAAGTGTTAATTGTTTGCACGACAGTTATTATTAGCTCCTTGAAATTTCGAACGTGAAGGTTTGGCATTTAGTCCCACATCCAGTTTCAATGGGTATTAAAAATGAGAGTTGCCGCAAACTACAGACTACGTGACTTTCAAAATGAACGAAATGACTGTGACCTCTAAAACTGGACGTGTGTAACGCAAAAACAGAAATTAAATAGACAATTACCTTAGTCGTGCTCTGCATTTGTAGAAACGTTGCTATTCCGGCTCGCACGCGGTTTTTGACGCCTCGTATCGTCCCCTTCGAACTGCGGATGGTTGACGGCGACTCTTCACTTTTGTAATCTTTAATCCCGGCAAAATATTCCACAACTGCCTCATCACATACACTAGCACTAGCACATTTTACCGACACATCGTCAAATTCTTTCTCATTAAGATGGAAGTCATAATATTTGTCCGTATCGAAAAAATCACTACACACACGTTCCTGTTTCATTTTGTCCAAAGTTTTTCTCTCTTCATAAGTACTCTCACTAATCAAAGGCGTTTTATTATTCAGGTTCGGCGATAACGACTCTGCGCCACCGTTTATCTTCGCTTCACTATTAAACTGCGAAACTAAACGGAACGACGTGAGCTGCGCGCTTTCTTTTGATATATTAGCATTTTCATTAATATTCTGGCTCACTTCCCCGTGTCGGCCGCTGTTTAACTCACTTTCGGTTTCGACCGTGTTGAGTTTCGCTGAACGGTCTCTAATGTCTTGCAGTAGACCTTGCGGTAGAAAGCTCGTGTCTGTATTCGTTTTAGTGGTAAATGGCATCTGCGGTGCAGCAGGTGGCTCAAATAGTTTATTTTCCTTTTTCATCGCTTCCTCGATATGACTTTCGTCAGCGTGCACCGATACATTCAGCTCGCTGCTGTTTAACGAATCACACGATATGTTCGAATCATTATCTTCGAAGTCGAGTTCGCCAAGGTTTCTTGTTGAACTAATGACTGTGACGGATACAGCTTTCTTTGCTGAATTAGATTTTGATGATTTCTTTTTAGGCAACGGTGGTGGCGTTCCATCAAGGTCACTGCACGTACCTGAATCTAGGGTATCGCTCGGCGAGCACTGTCCGCTTGACATCACCATATTGGTCATAGAATTTGCGTATGGATTGCAATATATGAATGGTGGTTTATCTACCTTAGTTACATCTTCATTTTCAATTATTTTCGGCCGGTTTTCCTCGACATTGAGTCTGACTAGGCTATTATTCTTTTTACCTGAGTCGTTGATCTTGAACGTGTCAAAATCGACATCGCTTTTGAGATGGACGCTCGATATTTTCGGCGCTTTTGGCTTGTCAGCGTCTGTGTTTATTCTGATTGTAACTACGTGAGGTCCGTTTGCGGTGAGAGCGTCTGAGCTAGGCGTGCTCGCGGGTCGATCTGGCTGGGTCGCCGCTATGAATACCGTTGCTGAAGGAGTCTTTGAATTAAGTACGAGCGAGTGCATCGAACTTAGAGAGTCCATACTGGACCGGCCGTCTGTAGCATCGAATCCGTTCACTCTAAGATTTGCATCATCATTACTTATTTGCGTAAAAGTGGTCGATCCAGTCCTCTGCTT
Organism: Microceris miodesmiata; assembly: GCA_018245735.1. Lineage (NCBI taxonomy): Eukaryota > Metazoa > Arthropoda > Insecta > Lepidoptera > Hesperiidae > Microceris > Microceris miodesmiata. The sequence continues at coordinate 8,575 of DWEC01000117.1, forward strand.
TACTTTTTGTGGCAGAGGGGGGATGTACTCTAGATTAGGACGCGTGGTCACCTCTTCCATCATGTTTATTGAGCTAGCAAGCCGTCATAATTAGTTAACGGTTCTTCCGCTTTCGATGCGAGTCAGGTGCAGCGTGTTAGATAGTGGTGGATGAATAAGGCATAATGGTTCCGGTGACCGAACGAGACTGGGTCAATAATCCGCACGAATGTCCTGATTTTCTTGCGCACGATATTTATTTACACCTGCAAAAGAGAATTACAGATTAGAAAATCTCATTGGACAATTTCCTCCTTTGTGTTTTAAGTGATTATATATACGATAATATGTCGTAACAGTCCTTTAAGTGGTCAAATGAAATGTTATAATTTGCATATAATTACGTATGCAACTGGAGCAAGTTCGATTTGTAGATAGACAAAAATCTAATGTTCTATGTTATGTAAGGTTAATTCTATAAAATAATTATTGTCATCATTTTGCATGAACGGTAGTGAAATTTAAAACTCTCACATTTGTTTTTATGTGAAGTATTATGCAATTTTCATATAGGAAATATATCATTAAGCACCAATGTGGAGCAATTTGAGTTAATGTAAACATATTTACTTCATACGTACGCACGTTTAACTGAGTAAATGTTAAAATGTTCTCTATTCTCGTAGATATAAAGTTTGTATTGCAATGGCTAGTTGTTATGAAATCTAAGTAAAGATTTGTTTTATTCGTTAAATATTATTCCGCTATTAGAATAAGAGAAAATGTATGATGTTAAGTGAAATTTCTTAAACGTGTTGTGCAATGCGTGACATTATAATGTCCTAATGTTATTTGAATGTTCGAATATCCTATCTCTGATGCGCTCGCGAACGGAGAACGATTTGCAAAGTGAGCGAACCCAGAGCGCTGCGGTCTGTTAGTGATGAGTGCCAGTGGGTACATCCGATCACTTCTGGCGCCTGGTATAATTATACGTGTTTATGAATACACGTTAAATGCACACTTCCGGTTACTATCGGTCTTTAAACCTCATCGGTTCTTTAAGAATATATAGCCGGTTCGACCTGTTGATACTTTGTATTTATTTTCCTATCTATCACAGCATTACGTTGGACTGTTCTTCAATTCTTTCTTAATTATGTTAAGTGCGTTAAGGGTTTTGAAGGTTATTGATGTACGATTGAATTGAAGGTTAGTGATTATAGAGAAGCTATATTGACTATTGTACAGAAGCTATATTAATATTTAGTGGACAGTGTTAAATGTCTGAAATACATATTATTATAATAACTTATATAAGTTCGAATTATTTCTTTGTTACTTTTCTCGAAAATGCACGTATTACGGAAAACCTCATATCAATGAATTATTACAACTAGACTAAACGTGACTTTTGTGAAAAAATAAAATTGTATATAAAATAATTGTGATAGAATAGTAAATTCATAGTTACAATAGTTCATATTTGACTTGCTAGAAATAGTCGTAACGACAAAGGCCTTGTCAAGTATGGTTTAATTTGTCTATATCGTAATTCAGCAATCTTGCGAAACCAGTTAAATATAATTTTTACGGATGTAATCATCGACAAACAGATTTCCCAATGTTGATTATGACGATATTGCTGCATTTTGCCCCATGGAAAGTATGATGTCAATGAGATTACATAAAGCCATGGCTTTCTGATTATTATTGTCGGTACTTAGTGCGTTCATTTTTTGGTTGTTTCGAGTTTCTTGTTGAATTTTATGGAAAATTTGAAACCTTCAATATCATGTTTAAAATCAGTCTTTTTATTATTACAGTCGTATGTTTTATTCCATATATATAGAAAATATGACGTTATAAAAGTTGCAAACAGTATAGTTATAGGCAATTGGGTTTGTTTGGCGTGCAACGTCCCGAGAAAATTAATCAAAAATACATAATTTACACATAAAGTTTGATATTACAGCAGTATTAATTTGATGAAAACGCAGTACAATAACATATGTACAAATATAATGATAGAGTTCTGCTTTTGTGTGGTTATCACTTAAAAAATAATGGATAGATTTCAATAAAGTATTCTAAGTTTTATTTCATAGACATGTGGAACTTATCTGAATAAAATATACAGCGATATCTTTATATAATATAAAGTTATGAAATGTTGCAGACACAAAAAAGTTTTATGATCACTACGTGTTCTATGACAGTCAACTATACGTACTAGATACCCGTTCCAGTCCTGGCCTAGATAATTTATATATTTCAGCTACAAACAGCAAAACGAATAATAATTTTCAAAAAGAAAATTTGTAACCAGGGCTTAGAGAATATAGACAAAAAATACAAATTTAAGTTTAAACCGAAATTCAGTAACATTAGTCATTATTAGTCAAAATATTATTATTATAAATATTCTTATTATTAGTCAAAATATTAATAAATATTAGATCAACGTCAAAGTATTCAAGGTATTAGCCACATTCTTCCATGAAAAAAAAAATAATTTAATTTTTTTTTATATACCTACTCATGTATAGGTACCTACTTATTATAATATAATTATATTTTTAAGCTCATGCACTAACAATTCTAGTATTAAAAATTCATTTTTTATTATTCTTAGAAAAGTGTCATATCCAACTTTGGAACGTTAAATATTCTTAAGTTAATCCTTAAACTTTCAGTACACCGAGATATGAATGTATATATAAAATGTATATATAAATGTTTGTGTTACTAATAACATTTTCATGTTTTTGGTATAGCATACTTCCTGTCTAAGTACATAACCAGTTATACATTACGGATTGATGGATCTCATGTTCATGGATGGATCTCACTTCTATCACCTATAATATCAATCCACCAGTCATATTTTCACAATCCAACAAGCATGATCAGAAATACGCGAGCATAAAAATCTCTTGAGACATTTGGCCTATATTTCTTTCACTTCTTTCATCAAAGCAATAAACTGTGTTCTCGGAACAAATCGCTTCATTTACAAGCGAAACATCCGATTAAGGTCTGCGTCTCACCACAAGCGATTATAATATAATACAAAATTAAAAATCATTAAAAATATTAAAATATATAAAAATATATATATTTTTTAATTCAATCCATCCAAGTTTATATTGCTGTAGGTATTGTAGATTGTATCTCTGAAGCTAATTGGGTTTCCGCTCCGGACTGCTAAAATAATCTAGTAATAGTAATAATATCAATAAAATATAATAAAATTAATAATAATAATAATTGACCCATTATAAATCCACTGTTGGAATATGGGTCTCTTCTCATACTGAGAGGATTAAGGCCATAGTCTACCACGCTGGCCAAGTGCTGGTTGGCAGTAGTAATATTAATAATTATCTAATAATTCTTTTTTGGACATTATAACATCAAATGTAACAAATAAGATGCATTTTGTAATGCCCAAAGTCTGGCTAGGCTTCGTAATTAATGATTTACCATTAATATCATTGACTCAGATTTTGAGAGTATGTAGATATAACAGTCTTAGTTCTAAATAGTAGTTTATACGTTCTCTAGAAAGGCTTCAAACTCGGAAGAATGTCTGCAACAATTCAAAAGCCTTGAATATTGTGACACGAGTTGAAAATCGAACTTATCGTTAATGTAAAACTGATCCGATAAACATGTTACCACAACGACCGTGTAACGAGACTCATGACGAATCACTTTATCCATTGACAGTTTTTAGCCAATTGAAAAAAACAAATGCGTAAAGGCGACGCAATGTAAAGGGGATTAAAGTATTTAACGCTCCACTATTTAAATTGATTTGTCATTATATTGTTGATGAACAATAATTACAAAACGCATTTCTTTTACGAATAAGACTTATTATTTTTAACTGGCGTTTACTTAACATTTACGTCTCATTAGGGAATAGGTGGTGAGGACAGGTGAGGACAGGTGAGGACAGGAGAGGACAGGAGCATAGGTGGTGCGTGACATCATAATCACGCATTATTCAAACTTCATCTCATGATTATATCTTAAATTATCATATGTGTATTATTATTAGATTATTATTATATTAGTAGAGCTCAGACCTTAATATATTATACATGTTCACGGCATGTCAGTAATGAGTTATAACAAACAGTAACAGACTCACAAATTGACCGCTGAATGAAGTGCTACACGAAAAAAACACTTTCCCCTTGTTAAGCGTCGAATCGAATTGAATTTTCTAACGAATTCTTTCGAACGTAACTGATTCACTTCTCGCTGTCCAATTACGTATCATGATAGCAACCGCACGTGGCATTTGTATAAGTTCTTCAAACACCTAATTATATTTTAACAAACTGTTATAATTATTAGAGCATTTAAATTATTTGCCAAAGAATAAAAGTATGTAAATAAATGAAGAGAGATATGCTACTTTTACCGAATTGCATGTACGAGTAAACGGATATTTTCTTGTACATAGCATGTATGTATATGGTCTAGTTAATTAGTGGGTCTGCCACCGACAATGTCTTTGGTGTGACTTTACGAGCATGAAACGATTTTTAATGCAAAGAAAGTACCGAACGAGCAAGCAAATGAACATCTGGCGTCAACCTCAAACAGAACTCTAGGAATAGGAATTAGTCTCAGTTAGTTCATTATTATAAATTAACAATAAATCTGGCCTACATTAGTAAAATTGCTGTTGGCATTAGTCAGTAATAGGAAGGGTAGATGAACGACCTTGGCAAAACGTGGAACGACGCAGTCAGCCTATGCACTGCTACTACCTCCTGTCCGCAGTAGTGTAGGCTGAGCGAGATCCCCAATCCACGTCCAGCGTGGGAGTTTTTGACAAAAATCACTCGGGAGAGGCCTATTTTCACATTGAGCTTAGACAGGGTGTTAATAATAACGATTTCTTATTCTTTTAAGCACCTTTGTATCTAGTCTTAAGTTATGATAAATAAATAAATAATTATACTGGTAAATAGTATTACAATTATATTTATGTACAAAGTTGTACAATCGTAAAGAAAGGAAATGTAAAGTAATTAAATAACATAATTAATCATTACTAACATTTTTGTTACTAATAACGTATAAGTTTTACAACATAATTGGAAAAATTATCATATTTTTAGCATTTTGTTCCGGAAGTTTGGATATTATTTTCTACTTTGTGATTGTGTTCAGTTCTCTTCACTTTCATTGTAGTCATTTTAAAAATTTTGCGTTTTATTTCACTACTCATTTTTAATAAGAAAGTATTCGTGAAATTTCTATTAAATATAACATATTAATTTTTAAATATTTATGTATATTATTTGATAATTTTGATATTATAATATATAAAATATTTACACGTTAATTAATTTTTTATGTGTACATTTTTTAACTACATCGTATTTATACATAGCTAATTACAAAATATATACATACATAATAATTAAACTACATAGTCATAGTTTAAATTAGTTACATATTGACCAATACTACCTCTATCTATCTCTTCGGGGATTATGGGTGTGATGTTACATTGTTTCTTACATATTAACGATACAACAATTTTCAAATCGTTCGTATAATATTTGCAGTGAAATCTATTTCCGCGCCTCATAAGGACAATATCATGCTAGCTGCCAACTAAATATGTATATTTGCATAATTGGCCATGCAAATACTGTGCATGCTGTGACAAACGAGAAACTGTCACGAATGATGCACTGTGCGAGCTGGTGCACGCGAGTTCCTTGTATATATACATACATATACTTGTACATATGTACTTATAACTGACTTTTCCCTAATACGTTCGGCTTTCACTAAATTTGTATAAGTTCATGTAATTATGTAAAGAAAGCTAATATTTTGTATTAAATCAATGATCGACGTTCTATTAAGGTCTTTACGAACATTTCAAAACATAATATTATATGTATATGTATAAATGTATATATTGCGGTGTACATTCTTAATGTTTGTTTATGGTGTTGGTAGTGTTGGTAATGGAGAAATCTCCACCACGATGCTTCGATAAGAAGCTCAGATACGTTTAGTGGTCAAAGAGTCTGTTGGCTGTTTTAAATCGCTTTTAAGGTCAGTATTAAGTAAATATTAAAAAAAAGAATATTCGAATACAGAACGATTCTCTGTCCCGCTTTCTCTTGCGGACGTATCACCTCAACACGTGTTACCGTCGTTAGGCAGTAGTGCTAACATCGTTGTGTCCCAGTTTAATGTACAGACAGACACACAGACACGGATTGTTTATACCTAGTTCTAGTGACTGCTTCGTTGGTGGAGAGGTACTGGGTTTAAATCCCGGGGCGGGTACTATTGGATTTTTCTAACTTAGATTTGCTAGTAGAAATTTCTAGTAGTGGCTCAAATAGGCTGACCACCTATTTTACTTTGGGACGTAAATATATAGTATAATTAGTGCAACGTGGGAGTGTTCTGCACTCCTCTGCCTACGCCTTCGGGGATTACAGAGACGACGGTAAGTTTATGTTACATTTACCTGAAATGAGATTAAAATCCTATTCCATATGGTTTTATTCATGGGGTAATGATATCAATTGACAAATAAATAAACAAATTTAACAGTTACATATATCCTAAGAATCGTTTACACGGGTGTTCATTAAACTTAAAGTACTTTAAAGCAGTTCATTTCTCATATAATTAAAATTTACTAGAATCCTAGACAATACGAGCTTAGTAGGTACTAAACTTTTATAATTGAAAACCTATCCGAACTAATTAGTATGAGCAAAGTCATACACAGTACATTCATCAACACAACCATGACGATATTACACGGTATTAATATAATTCTATTAGAAAATTATTTGCTATTATAAAGAATAATATAAGCTTTGGCCGTCAAGCACACAATCAATAAATGTCATGTTTCTTGACATGGACTAGTGATGTGTGCACAAGTTTATCGATGTTATTCATAATTTTTGATCATAATAGTCAATGATAATATAAAATTTATAACAAAAGTAGAATAATAGCATCACTTGTATAAATAATAAACATTCTAAGTGTATTCCAGAGCCTGAGAGCCTATGGTATATTAACTTGATAGTTGATAAACTATTATATAATATTACATGTATAAATTTTTGAATACATATTTAAATGTGTAATTTGACATTTTGAATTATAAGAAAAAATCGTGCTTATCAGCCAAATTGTTGTATTTTTTTAATACTTCAAGGTTGCAATATTTATATAATAATTAAATATACAAAATAATGAATAATAATTTAACAAGTGAGTTGATTATAACTATCAGAGTCATAGTAGAATATTTATGAAATATGAGGATGATATTACCATTTAATCATGTTAGTGAGCTAGGCAGAAAGACTACGTCACACTTCAAACTTCTTCCCACTTCCACGACTTAAGGAATACATTTCGGAAATACGCTTATCATCCATACCCACCAATACGTTAATACAATAATTACAGTACACAGAATAAATATATATAAGTCACAGTTTAAACATACAGTAAATTAGATGCGGGTAATGATTTTATCGACATCGATAATAAATTTACAGGTACATTACTGTTTCGCAATTATAATATCATACCTTTCCGCGACCAAGAACCGAAACGACATTGGGATTCCAGTATGATATAGGTGTTTACGTGATCGATTTGCTAATATATAGATATATATGTATACACTAGCAAATCAATTGTCTGTGTGCGTGTGTGTGCATTATGAGAGTATGTATACATGTGTGCACACATACAGATATACATACACATATACATTACTATACTTACGCGTATATATATTAAAGCTTCAATTTAAATAAGTATTATAGCTTTCTAATCCAATTTATATTATTTATTTGCTATTTTTATTGATGAAAAAGAATCCCAAATAGGTTCAAAACTGATCCGGCTATTTTCGGATGGAACGGATTCAGATGTTAGTTAAACATAATTTAATAAATTTCAGTTTTGTCTTCGTATCTATACCTATAGTATTACAACACCGGAAATTCTAGAGCTATGAGCTTCGAGGATGACGCCGCATACATCACTTGATGATGCATGCGTTATCCGCGTGTCTAATTATAATGGTTTTACACGTAATCTCTATATGATTGTTGTTATGAGATTCTAATCGCTATGCTGTGGCCTTTCGAATCGGATCCCGACATTTAGACGTAAAGTCACGGAGTCAAGGCCGACCGAGGATGCGCAGGCGACGTCCGCCGCGTGCGCCTCAGTCGAGGTGCGTTTATACACATACTGGTACCTGCACGTATCATCTAGTAACGAGTGTATAAACAGAACATTAAATTAAATATATTTCTTTGACTGCCTCGTTGGTCGAATAGTTGCAAGCGCTATTGCCGAGCCGGGTTGGAGGTTATTGGATTTTGCTAATTTAGATTTTCTAGTAGTGGAGTGGGAGTAGGAGAGTGTAGTAGGGAGCGTACCACACTTCTGTGTACCCCATAGGGGGTTACAGGCGTGATGTTACGTAACTACTAGTTTTAACTATACTTCATGTTAACTACAATTTTAAATTTCAAAGCTAAATTCTTATTTACCGTACTTTCAAACTTAATCTTTAATGTCACGACAAAACTGACAGAGAGAAAAATAAATCGTAAAGTGTAAGGAAAGGAGATGTTGACTCATATGTTATCGGTAAATTAACATTAATAAGAAAAAATATAATTTGTATTGTATTTATTTGTATCTAATTGATCTATTGATTGTATCTGAAATCTGATCGAGTTACAACTTATCTTTTATCTTATCTCAGTAATTACATTTGAACCAATTAAAAGCAAACAATGTGTCATTGTTATAAGTTTAAAAAATATTAATATTTGTTCTTCCCAATGCTATTTTCAATTTTAGTTATAAATGAAAGAGTAATGAACGTATGAAAAGTATGTACGTAAGATATCTAAGGATAGAGATGTCGTATGGCAGTGATGAAAAATGATTAGAAAAAGTATCAAAAGTTGTTTTAACCACTGTCACATACCTATGTCGATATAACTACTTATATGTAATACCGGGCTATAAATCCTCGAAAGGTAGAAAGAGGATTGAGGTACATTCCCATGTTTCACAAAACACATTTACACTAATAGAAATTTATACTAGAATATCTAAGTGAGATCCCGAATCCAATAGTATTCGATTCGGGTATCGAACCCGGGACCCAGAACTCAATAAACAGTCGCATCTAAAACGACTCGACCAACGAGGTAGTGTATATACGTATTTTACTATACGTATATACACTATCTCACTACCTTACCTATATTTTTTAATAGAATAAGGTTTTCTACATAATTCCTAAAAATATAATGTGTCCATCATGAGTATATTGTATCAGTATGTACTGTATCCTTTTTTCTACTGGCGGCATAGTTGTGATAATTCGTTGGTCCCTTTTAGTTGTTGAAACCCTAAAAGCTGTTGGGTTGTAAAATATTTAAGATGTTCCACGACAAAGCCATTGTGTTTATCTCATTTTCGATATTCCCCGCTTTTTTGTGACGTTTATAAGAATTGTAAAAGCGTCCATTTTAGTGTCACTCATTTCAGTTGTTCCAGTGGATAGTGTATCTTTTCTGAGCCGAGGGTAGTGAGGTTGGTGATTTCAAACGCGACTTCAAAGGAAGAGGAGAGGAAGGAAAAGGAGAGGTTTCTGGTTTCTAATAATTTGAAAGTCCTAGTAGTAGGAGAATTTGGTGATTCAGGGGTAGGCTCAGTAGGTAGGCTCAGTAGCTCAGTAGGTAGGAGCAATAGGCTCACTCCCTATTTTTAAGATCTCCGAGCCTGTCTTCATTCTCTATCTTCGTCATAGTCTCCTACAGTTAGGTACGTCCACAAATCATTATAACTTTTTCGTTTTATTTTATTTAATATCTGTGATTTATGTTTATACAAAGCTAATTATTTCGCGGTAAATAACCATGGGCGCGTAAATAGGACTATAAACAACATTATTTTAAAAGGATATAACTATTATATGAGTTATTAATAAAATCAACGAATAGAAACAAAACGTTAGTTAATATATTAACTAAAAATATTTAATTGCATATCAATAATAAAACAACACGTTAAAGTCAATGAAAATCAATAACTAACTTCCAATTATTATCTGTGAGGACCAGAGTTTTTTGGCATGCTGCACTCTTTGCCTGCCTCGTTAAAGAGTCGGGCGTGACGATGTAAGAATTCAATTATTTAATTATTTATCAACTTTGTATTTTGCAGAATAATTTGTATTTGAATGAAACAATGTATGTAAATCTCGGAAGGTTGAGGTATACCTACTTATATTTCTAGTATATTTCCATTGTAATCCTGACAAAATACGATGTCTACGTTATAAACTTAAGCATTACAACTTAAATTATACGTGTTCACCTTCAGCTGACCGACATAGACTTTCCAAGCGATCTCGTTTTCCATTAAAGAAATATGTTATGTTGTTAGCCGGTGCAGGAATTAGACTTTTTGTGATATACCCGGAGTTATTGTTATAGCTTTTTGTATTTAAATATGATCTGTTTATATATATGAAGCTATGATCGTGTTTATATAAAGACAGCATGAATCATGAAGAAATCCGCACACTTCACACTTTCCAAAATAAAAATTCTCTAAGGCATGTGAATTCCACCAACCCGTACTTGGTCAGCGGGATAATATATGTCCTTAAGCACATCCTGAGAGGAGATCCATGCTCCAACATTGAAATGTAAAAAGGAGTCGCAAAAAAGTAATTAACAGAACATTTCACAAAACGCCAGATTCAATTATCTGATAGTGACGAGGCTGGTTCAAGTAGCGACGGATGGGCAGACGAGTTCGCTATACTAGAACCAGTTTCCATATATAACAGTTTACGAGTTTCTATTGGTTTACTGGTGCCTTCTTTTTTCTTTTTCTTATCTTTATATCACAGAAACATAAAGAATCTTGCCTTGGGAGGTCATTGGACAGCACTTTATGAGATAGACCTAAAAACATCTTGAGAAAAATTTATAGTATTTCTTTAACACATCTCATTATAACGTCGTATTATATTAACTGCGTGTGGAGTCTGCCAACCCGCATTTGAGTACTAATAAACGGTAAACTACGGCCTTAACCCTTCCCTGTCTAGGACGAGAACAGTGTTCAAGGGTTAAACAATGAAGTCGTTGAAGATTTTATGGTCACGTCTAAACATTTTTTTGTTATCATGAAAGAAATAGAGGCCGCATGCTACCGATAATGACTGGAACGGAATTTAATAGATTATTTTTAAAAGTTATTCAATTCAGATGTTTTTTTAGTAAATCTTGATAATAATCATTTCAGCCATCTGTACATTATACTCGACATGTGTATTTATTATCAGATAAATAAAGTGTGATTTTAATCAAGTTGTTATTATTATATAGTCATGCCAAGTACTTTACGGGGTAAACAGGGAGCATGCAGCGCTAAACGTCTATTCTTTTATTTCATTATCTTATTTAAGCTACAATAGGAATTTATTGATAATTTATGACACAGTTGATGATTGAATTTATCACAACCGTTCCATTTACATTATGTACAACTACCCATTCGAGAATGCGGTTGTCCCATTAGTATATAATTTATATGTATTATTTCTATCGACTAACCTCTAAATTTGAAGGTTTTGTCTACTTGGAATACATTTCACAAATGAATTTAATCTGATCGTTATTGCTACGTACATAAGATTGAAAATAAATTTAAATGTCAATATGTAGTATCAATATGAGAATAGTTATATAATAGATACTAATTATGTTGTATAGGTTATAAAATAATAATTATATTAATGTATGTATGAAATGCAGAAGAATTTAATAAATTGTCTTTGGGTTTCTACCCAATGATATTGTCAAGGTTTCCACGTGCAGACATATCATCAAAACCGGATGCTTTGATCCTGAAAATTTTGAATATTGTAATGTCGGTTTAAAACATTTGTAGGTACTTGTTTGGCACATATATTATAAATACACAAAAAGCGCTTCAGATTTACAAGGATAAAAGTATTTGGCATCTGTGCTCTCTGCCGAAAGTCTTAAGAGACCCGGCGTGACCATATAACAATAATAAAACATCTGTTACATTGATAATGAGAATAGGCTCAGCTTTTATTACATGGTGCGACGTAAATCGGAACTGGTGAAATGTGGGAGTGTAGAGTAGTGGTAGTGTAGAGAGTGGGTCTCTGCCAGCCCTTTCTAGTAGACAGGTGTGATGTTACCTTAGATTGATTAATTAAAACACAGGTATAGGGTATAACTCCCGGAAGACATCAGACACGATCAAATAAATTGATCCTACAAGTATTCCCATAGGAATTTCTAATTTAATATAATACAGCTAACAACAAGCTATACAAAAAGGTTACCAATGCAAAAAGTTCATAATGCGCTCAGCTGTTAACTGACCACATACCAATAACGTTCTTATGAACTATAGAATACGGCTTAATTTGCCGTAAACCACTTTCAAAATTCTATACCATCAGGTGACGTTGGATGCCATTGAAATTTAAATCTAAAACCGTATGGGATAGAGATAAAATTAATTTGCATGTACTAGCATATGTCGTATTAATTTTTTTAACTTAATAATAATTTCTCGAAGTATAATATTAGAGTCCTCGGTTTTTTGTTGGAAGTAACAGTGTGCCTTGTTCCAAGGAGCTATTTGTAATGCGCCGGCGCAGGTAGCTATTTCCGGTCGGTCGGGCACAGGAAAGGGCAATAGACGAGTGCGTGGCGACTTCTCAATGGCCATTATGTGACCTTTCTTAATATTTTAAAAGTTCAGATAGCTATAATTGTGGACATTTTTAAAACAGCAGTGCAATCCCCCCCCCCCCCCCCCCCCCCCCCCCCACCCCCCCCCCCCCCACCCCCCCCGCCCCCCCCCC
>DWEC01000118.1:0-21518 GCA_018245735.1 Microceris miodesmiata
CTAACGTTAAATCACATAAGGCTGTGTTATGTAAATTAAAAACTTATTTGATAAACATTTAAATGTCGGTACGTTAAACAGGAAAATTACTCCGCGGTGAAAAACTTCGCGCCCTACCAGAACGAATTGGACCGCATTAGGTAAATTACCGTAAATTAGTTGTTTTTTTTTATATGTTGCACGCAACAAAAGGCTATTTTTGCAAATAAATATTTATTTGTAAATTTTATTATTTATCTAATTAACTACATATGTAATACGGAAATTAGAGGCATGGCATATATTATTATAACAATGATCTTTACGCTCTATGACTCTTAACTAAATGATGTTTTGAGGTACCAATTATAGGGGACACTGATGCTCATTGCCGTCAGAAACACGGGAGCTTAATGGCACTACAGATCTTGTGCCTAGTGTTTGCCACAATACTTTCTTGACTCGAACACAAGTCCAAACTCTAACATAAAACTTTAGTGGACATATATTATAACTAATGTAATACTTGGTGGAATTACATAATATATATCTATCGGCTGTTTATAAATCTTATGTTCATAATGAGTATAAACACACACGTGTACATATGTTAATAATTCTGTTTACCTCGCATATTCCTTGTTTAATTAGCAGATAATTCTTCCAGTATCAAGGTCGTTTTTGTTTCTTAATAATTTTATATGTCGTCCAAAAACGTGAATATATTAATGCAATCGATAACTCCAAGCCAATTTGTGAACGTTAAGAAAATTTATCAATGATTTATCATAATGTTGAAAAGATTACGAGCTACCAGCCTGAAAATTGTACACAATTTCGCCATACAATTGATGATTCAATTATAACGAAATTGTCCAATGAATCATTTTGACATAGTTTTCGTTTGAATCGTATTGAAACGGGAAGCTACTATTAATTGTAAAAGAGAATACAAAGCTGACGTTTAGTTTAGGAAAATACGTCATCTATTTATTAATATTTAGCGACCATTTAATGTAACCAAACTCATTAATTTGTAATTGCCAATAAATACTGTATATGGGTACCGAAAACAAATTGTTTAGGCTGATTGCAGTAACGCAAACATTAGGTGACTGATTGCTACCAGAAATACCTTAGCTAAACATGTCTCCCTACCAACTGCAGAAGGGCTACAGCACAAGTGGAGAAGAGCAATATAATAAATAGCTATCATATAACATGCTGTCCTATTTCTTAAAATGATATACATAATAAAGTCTACGGTTTTTCACATTTCTCATATGTCTAATTACAGTTTCATATATCATCTTTGATCGCAATAGTTACTTGCAATTCATCTGTATCATTAATTAGGTACTTACTTGAGAACACGCTGACTCCGGTCATATTTCACTATTTGATCTTTGATATGTATTTTATGGCTATTCGTTTGTCTCACAGCCAGTAAAACATGCTTATCTGCGGGTATCTGAAAAAAATGTTTACGTATTCAACATACCCTATTACAAAAATGTGTCTAGTCATCATAATTTTAAGGTTGGGTTCCGCTTGACACGAGTTAACCGAAACCTAACACGTTCATATATTATGAGTGTGTACTGTTGGCGGGACGGTGGCACAGAGTGGTGTGAATTTAAAATTTAATATTAATATGGGAGCCGCAACAGCACACGTGCGCGTACTATGCAAAGGTCGCTTCTTGCGTAGAGCTTGATGTAGATTTGATTACTAATTCGGATACCGTGCGCTATTAAATTAACTGAACCATAAATTTTACTAAACAAACATGTTGCTAATAACTTAGGTATGTTTATAATTTAGCACATAATAACTGCATACTACAACAAGGACTGAAATATGAATTATCTTCCATGTCTCATAGTCCTATCGGACTGAAGCTTGGGATTATTTTCAGTGTTTAATAAATGTAATATTATTAAACCTTTTAGGGGATTTAAAAGGTAATATTTTTATTTAACGTACAATATTTTATTGTCTTTATTTAGCAAGTCATAAATGATCATTAAAAAATGTTTTACGTAAGTAAGGCAGTGCGAACACACGATAGTATTTCAGCAACAAATAATTAGGTTGATTTGGGAAATTCGGGGCTGAATGGGCGCATACTCGCGTTAATTAAAAGTTGGGAACATGTCTGCTTTGAGCAGAAATACTCTGTAATTGCAGGAAATTATATCCATAAATTCATTATAGTTCACACTGTGTGATGGATAGTGTTTGTGTTTACCGTAACTCAGATAAACAGGAAAACTCGAGGATCACATACAAAAAGGATGCGAATAGGCTTTGATTAGATTTATTCATTTATTTAGTGTTTATGACTATCCTAAAAGTGGGTTACAATGGGTGGACGTAATGCCTATTGATATTCTCTACCAGTTGTGCCAAGGTGACGACGAGATTATGTTGACAAATTGTTAGGACAGAAAGGAAAGATAAATAGATAGATTGATTACCTTAGTATGTTCAATACGGTATGTGCAAGTAGCGTTACGTGGATAAACGCCTGGGAAGTTGGGCGACTGGATGCGACAGGCGCGCAGGTCGCAGTCGCTGAGGATGCGGTCGCAGTAGGTGCCGGGCACGCGGTCGCCGCGCCACGCGCCCACCGTCGCGTTGCCGTACCGCAAGCGGGCCTCACTCCGCCGCAGAAACTTGTAAGCCAACTTAAAGTCGAAATTGTATCCCACGCCCTACAACCAAATAGACTCCATCACTTTCTGTAGTTAGTCCAACTCCATTTATCGTCTTAAATTATTAGCAAAAAGGATCGTGTACTTATGCAGCCCAAATAATTGCATAATTTCTTTATTCACTCGCATTGCCCATCACAAACGTGACACATTGTCAGTGAGTGGAATTTACATATGAAATGCGATAATATCTACTAGCACGGCGTCATTGTAAAATTGTTTATGAGGGTGATTCAAAGACACGACTAACATGTAATGAATGTATTTACGAGACAGTAAGGATAGTTAGTACGCGGGCAGCAACCGATAATTTCTGTCAATATTTCAGTTCAAAGTCGCTGCGGAGCGGCCATGTGGAAGGCAAATTACAGGCGACCGCTACATCGTTGCGTATTACGCATATTTAGCTTGTCCCATCATAAGTCCGTAATAGATACCCATTAAAATAATTGATATTGAATTACCCTAGAAATCCGGCTAACGGAGGGAGATATTTCAAAATGGATTCTTTGACGCGAATAAAATTGCCGTTATTAAATTATGGAATTGGGTCCTAATAATATTCATTATAGTAATTGGAGAGGTAGAGACTTATCCGCGCGGTCCCGAGGGTGTCTGTAATCGTCGAATAATTAATTGATCGAAAGTTCAACCCTCGGTGCACATAATACGTCTGCTAACAGCAGATAAAGGAAGGGCGGCGAACCGTTAAAACCGGGCCGTTGTGAAATATTAGGCGAGTCACAGGCGAAAACATGTAGTTAGTTACGTCACGTCACTGTAACATAAAGGGATGCTTAGCAAGAGACTCCTAACGAAGATAAATACCGTTGTTCATTTATATGGATTAACTTTGCCGTACGCTGAAATTGTTAATTAACATGGCGTGTCGATGTTGACGCGCGGCAAATGGCCGCCATTGCCGGGATGGAGGCGCATTACACAGACGTGCTGTTAGCGACTGTTGTCTTCGTAATTTACATTATAATGATGAAGGTAAAAACATGCAAAGAAATTTGGTCCTATCATCTCTTGTAGAGTTAATATAGTTACTCTTAAATTATAACGTATCCTAAAGTGTATCCTCTAACCTATCTAATCTATCTAATCTAATCTATCATAATTATCAATCAATCAATCTACCTAATCTATCATAATTATCACACAAAATGATAAATTCATCACTGTAGAGTTTTTTCTAAAATTTTAACCTTCAAATGCTTTCTTGTATTGGAAGAACAAGCCTTCTTAAAATGATGCAATGATGAAAACTATGAACCATATGTTTACAAATATGACCAGAATACCAATATAACAACTATTCTACCTTTTTTATCGTGACATTTTGTTTTCAAAATAAGTAAACATCGACAACGACCCATTAATATAACACGATAGAAACTACTCGTATTATAAAAGTTGTTCACTCGCATTTGATATGCTTAAATAACCACCAAAAGCTTTCATGTGACTACAGTGCGAGTATCGACATCGACAGATCGATAAAACGACGAACAAAATGTACCCACCACGAACCACATTGTAATTATTGTTGTTGACAAAGACGAATATAATTATCGCCTTCGTCCTGTCCACTGTGTGTATTATAGAACTGGGGCAATGAACTTCAACGAATGTTTATTCTGTTCGTGGGACAATTATCTACGAATACGTTTCATCGGAAAATATAAAACCAACCGATGAACTTTTACATGAAAATACAGTTAAATTACAGTTCTTGTCATTAATTACGAGTGGTATACGGGCCTTGAAACTTTAATGCTAGTATATATTAAATCAACCCCATCAGTATCTATACCTATTAATAGACAATAAAAAACTATGAATGCTTTTGAATTTTAAGAACACTTACCCCTCATATTTTGACGTTTAAGGTATATTTTGTACACTTCTTTTGTTACCCTTTCCAACCAAAAGTAAATATTGAGTCTAATTTTTAAAAACTCCTCCTTATACCTCATAAAAATTCTAGTCGCTAAAATCTTACATATGTATACACGTACATATATCTGGATACACAATACTCTGAATATACTAATATCGGTCCGGTTTAGTCTAGACATGGTTATATAGCCTTGACCAAATGGCAGCTGGAATGTTTATGAAAACAGTAAAGGTGCCCGCTTAAGCCGTCCAGCGTTCTGGCCATGGATTATGTAACTTTGGGCCCAACAGCCGAAAATTGCTATTGGACTCAAAATATCTGAACCAATAGAAGATTTTGTTGAGTGTCACAAGAGGTTTAATGGGTACTTATATTTTGTACATGCCGTATTGTACGAACCTGCTGACTCAGCCTGTCAAGTCTGAGAGTCATGTTTATAGAATCGGACTCGCTGAAGTACACAGTGTAGCCCCACGCCGAGCCGCACCATTGTCCGGTGGGCGGCGACGGACTGCGCTCCACTATTGTCATGTGGCCATCCGGGCAGCCGTCTGAGGTGAAGGAGACGAACTTGCCCACCGTAAACGTGTCGAATGTCAACTGGAAAAACGGATTTAGTTAGTTTTGCTTGTCACCGGACGAACGCAGCTTTATTTTAACTTTGATCTACTATTACTGAACCATTACGTAAGACTAACTGTCCTTGAATACAGTCGGCGAAAGAAAAACTTATGTAATGATTATAGTGATGATGTAGTGTCAGTAATCCTGAAAAAATGGTTCGGTTTTTAGCGGTGAATATAAATAAATCCTTAAGTCACAATTATTCAAACGACATCATCGAACGGTGAGATATCTCAGCCGTGCCATTGCATATGACAGTGTCTTTGAATGTATAAATTAAAATATATTATTTCAAGTATACTACATATTAAATAGTTTAACAACATAAACGCAACCTTTCATTCAAGTTTTGTGAGCGGAAACGCTACCACCCTTCTCTCTTCTACGGAAAGACAGCTGTGTTGGCAGTATTGTACTGAAACAGGCGCGCTTGTCTGACTATGTAGAGTCACGTAGGTACTTACAAAATATATATTCCAAGTTGGTTCACGGATATAACATCGCATCTGATAACGAGATCAGCTCTTTTTCATCGAGGTAACCATGAAAATTGTAAACCGGTAGCCGCAAATAAATTATATTTTCAGTAACCGTCAAGAAGATAATTTGCTTAAATATGAAGTTTAAAAAGTATGAAATGAAAATCGAAACAATGTTACAAATTAACGTCTAGAATCTATCTTCGTGTATTAACGTCTCAATAATTGATGGATGAGCAATAACCCCAAGTTGATTATCTTCGACTTTAGTTGTTTGACCTTAAGCTCGCTATCCAGCAGCGTCGCTTGCCAATCAACTCCTCCGAACTTTGTTTCATCAATACTGTGGAATTGATGGTTTCCTTCAAATTGTTAACTTATCTATGGAGCGTTTAGTTTTAACGAAGCGTCAGTTAATAAGTAAAGTATACTATATTTTACAAGTCGCCCACAGCGAATTCGTTGACGCGGATATTAAAAACATTTTTACTGAATCTTATTAAGGTTGTTCCTTAAAAGTATTCTAAGTAGCGCATGTTTTTTCCTGCGTTATAGCTATCCTACTTACGAGTATGTTATTAAAATTTAATTAAGAAGAAAAATTATAAAAAATGTGTTTGTTATATTTCTGTCAGCGTAATGCCACTGGTAACCACAAATACATATGTATATGAAGGTAGCTTTACTACCTAAATAAGAAGTTCATAATGTCGTGGTAGTTTTTAAATTAAAATATAATTTACAAAAACAGTGACAAATTGGTGTCGAATACCTGTATGATGTCCCCGTAGTTGCCGCCTGTGGCGGTGAAGTTAAGATGGCACACGAACGGCAGGTGGTCCTCGCGGGGCCGCCGCACCTCCAGCTCGTACGTGCGGCCCACGTCCCCCAGGTACGTCCTGTTGCACGCTGCAACAACACAAGGGTCTTTTAAGAATAAGATAGACTAACTTTACTTATAACAACTGGAAATCCTTTTAGAGAAATTTGATCACGTCAGTTGAACCACAACTATATCGCTGCCAAATCTCTTGTCAATTTTCTTAGCTGAAGAGCAGTCGAGAGTGGATATTTACATTTATTCTTTATTGTATATTGCGATACGCTGATGAGTTCACATTGCATAAATACAATCATTTTCTCTAAACTATCATACGTACTATATGATTAAGTAATCGTCGTAGGTGGGTTAAAGTAATTTTTAAAAAGGTTTTACCAGATTGAAACTCTTGGAATATTTATTTCTTTGTAGGCAAAAGTAATAAGTATAATCTGAGTAATTGAAATGAAGGTTATCTCTTTAATCTAAAATGCTTAACAAGTCGGGTAAAGCTGTAGCCGAGGTCACAAAATATTCGCTGGAAGTACATTTAACCTTGCGAAGGGTACGCTCTTATAGGCTTGAAGCTTAAAAATTCCTTTCTTATAGTCAAGGTTTACGTTTATGGACGCTTTTGTAAATAGCATAACGACGTGACTATCTGAAGGTCAGACGTTCTGCTAGCGAATGGTACTGTATTTCAATGTTCATCGTAGTTACGATACACAGAAATTATTGGTGGATGCTCTAATAACAAGTATGTTATATGAGGAAAAAATCAGGCTTATTTCAGTAAAGATTAGGTGGAGTGACGATATACGCAAAGTGGCTGCCATTGGTTGGATGCGAAGAGCTGAAAATCGAGCTCAGTGGCGTGCTATTGGAGAAACCTATGTCCAGCAGTGGACGGGAATAGGTTGATAATGATGAATGATGATGATTTCAGTAAAACATCATCAATCGTAGACATTTAAAGTTGAAAGTAAATGTTAAATATTATAAAATCAATAACGTCTCGTATAGCAACACTCTACGGTACTCTTGAAATAGAACGAGCAACGTTAAATCTTTGTAATAACTCCAGTAAAGTATTGCAACATGAAATGCCAGTACTTGAAGCTATGCAGTCGAAACATAACATTCGATGAGGATACTTGACTTGAAAGAACTCTGAACAAAGAGGGCAGAGACCGCTCCCGCCTAACTTTAAAAAGAACTAGAGAGAAGAATACAGCATAAGAGTACAGGATCGATGGCAGCGGAAATATAACAATCTTATCGAGGTCAAGTATCTTGATGTATCCATCAGGAGACTTTACAGCGTGGTCATAGCGGGTGGAAAATATATTATTCTTAAACGTTTGTTGAATAAAACAGTACAAATCACATCTATATAACGATTTAAATTTTATTTCAATTCAATCATGATGTAAAATCGCATTTATAATAATAATCGGAGTGAAGTTTATTATTTTAGAGTAAAGTCTGTCCAAAAATTAATTTTGTAATGTCTCCAAAATATTTTTGTTCAGCCGTCAATTTTGCTGCCATTTGTTACAATTCAAAATAAAAACGATATCAAAGATACGAGTAAATGATAAATATAATTAAATTGATTGAATAAAGTTTCCATTTATGTATCAATAATTTTAAAATGTGTCGGTCCCCGGAACTAATAAATCTTGATATTTTTATCTCGGGGCTCCGAGGGAGCGTCGATGCACGCTACGATATGATTCGTATGGATTTCAGATGCATTAAAATGAACGAGAAAAACCGACGAGTGCTGATTCACATTAATAACTCATGGTAGCGTGTTACCGCAATTTATTATTACTGCAATAATATTTGACAACGCTAATTCTGTAATCAGCAGGATAATTAAACGGGAAGGTAAGTCATAAACAGCGGACGTTATCTAAAGTGCGGCACCGACCGCCGGCGGCACTGGTTCTATTGTTAATCCTTTCAACACAAAAATAGGGAAATGGAAAGGAAAAAGAATTTGAATAAAGCGGACTCACAATGGCCGCCGCCATATTTTTACAATCTTTTAAAAAAGCCCCATTGTCCGACCTGACAGCGCATTAAGTACATAACATAAGACAAGTGTTCGCTCCTCCGAGATCGTTGTTCCTTTTAATTCACGTTTTTACAATAAATAGGCTATTGTTGAGAAATCCTAAACTTCTATTGTGGCAGCAAAATGGCGTTTGATTAACGGTGTAATAAAATTCTTACCCAAACTATTATTTTAGTGCTGCAAACCGGGTTAAGAAATGCTTCGAAAAGCAAAATCTCTTTTCAGTAAAAGTAAGAAGTATTTACTAATATTTTCGAAATATATAATTTTACCTTAATCTATTGTCTATTACGACTATCGTCCAATTTTTAAAAAAGGCTGAATTACCCCAATTTAAAATCATTTAGCGGCAGGTATCGAAACACAAAAACGCCTAGAGAAGAGCCTAGTCACGCTTGGCCCGTGGGGCGCCGTGGCAAACAATGCGGGCACGTGGAGTGCTAATATGCAAGCGCCACGGTCTGTTTGAAGTAAAACATACTGAAAAATAAAAAGTGTAAAAATGGGAGCGGACAAATTTTTATTCACTTCTGTGCGTGTGAACGGGATATAAAACATTTTTTTCCGGACTTTTTTCCATATGGCCGAAGTTATTGCTTCTATAAATACATGTGTCCATTCGACAAGATTTGAGCTCCCAATATTTCTGGACGAACAGAATATATTGTTGTCTACCTGTAATAGCGGTGTCTTCGCATCGTGTTGAAACGCTAGAATTTAAAACCTCTACTTAAATTTTAGTTCATTATTAGGCCTTTAAATATGTCATTTACTGATTTAAGAACAGAGATTCTGTAACTTAAACGTGTATTTTATTAACTTGAATGTAAAAAGAAAGTGATTAATGTAAAGGAGCACGTTAAGTTTTTAAGCATTCAGATGAATAAAAACATTACTTTTTTTAAACGTTTAATCTATGTAGACATGTAGTGAATTTTCATGTAGTGAAGTTACATGAATTTTCTATAATACAATATGTGGGTTATTAAAGGGTCTCTTGACAAATATGAACTGGAAACAACGCCTGAAAGACCGCATTGGCGCTCGTCACCCATTGCCTGCACACGCTGCAGCACTGAACAACAAAGGACGTGAAAAAGATTTGTTTTTCAAACAAAATATCTCTGAAAAAACATAATGAAGCTATGCTGGAAGTCGGTAGGATTTTTTTTTGTTTATCGCGACCTACACGAACGCATAATGAACGGTCTGCTCGCTAAGTTACTGCGCGCGCGGACAGCGCCCTGCACCGCTCTGAAACAGCTGTCCACATTACTTGCGCATTATTTATTCGCTCAAAGTGCTGTTTGTGATGCAAAATAGGTGATCGTTAAAAAATAACAAAGCTGATGTCTTCTTTTAAGGCCATTGGAGTTTCAACTGTCCGCTTTTATCACTTTGTTATATGTCCTGCAATTTTAAAAACATCGTGCAAAAAACAGGTAAACGATATTACATATACATATTCTCAGCACGCAGCTCAGTCTGCACTCTTCGTAATATGTTCCAAGCAAAAACGACGAATCGCACATTTACTTTGTGCAATGAATTAAAAATGAAATGTTTCTGAAATGTACGAGTAAATATAGACCGACGCGTTAAAATAACAGTACAAAAATACCTACAACAGAATAACCGAAGAGAGAAGAATTCTAAAAATTTCTCCGAATAATTCACAAGTGCTTACAAAGATAACACCCAGCAATTTTCAAAACGAACTATACCTACCTATTATTTTTTGTAGCAGCGCCTAATTAAAGTATAATATATGAAGTTAAAACAGTTCTTGAAAAATAAAGAATAATGATTCGTGAAGAAAGAAAACACAAGTTTTATTTGTTTGCTGTTTACATTGATCTATTTTAAATTAATCATCGGTGACAGAGAAAAATAATGAAAACATACGTATTATGACACAGAAAACTTTTTGTTATGCGATCACGCCAAGTCCCTTAGGAGGTAACCAGACAGTAACGAGTGCATTCTGAACTTAAAATTATTTTCAAACAAAAAGAAAGCCAAATTTATCTTGAAGAAGAACAATTTTAAATACGTGGACTAGCTCAACGTCTTGCGAGGTGTTCTTGGAAATCAACAATAAATCCTTAATCGGTATTTCTCATCTTTTGGATGTGACATTCCAAAAGAGTAGTTATATGTATCGTATTAAAATCATATAGAATATATACAAGTTATATCGTCGAAATACTCGTACGTAATTGAAGAAAAATGTCACTGATAAAGAAAAGAGATGGAGGTGAACAGGGATTTTTTCATTTAACACTACGCACGCCAACGGCTGACAAACGGTCAATTTATTAGGGATAACGGCGCCTTTAGGATCGCTGGTACATTTTGAAACTGCTGTACAACGTACTTGCTCATTATTTATACGACTCAATTACTAGAGTTAATTATGTTGAAGTGGAATAATATGAATACGTAGTCTGACGCGCTGGAAATCTTACTGACTAGAAGCGGCGGAAGAACAACTGGATTATCAGAGCATCAAGTACGATCACAAGCTTTGAAATGTATAAGTTATAGTATTCAAGTTACTGTTCAAACCATACTCGTACGTTCTCTCAGGATCAGTACAGACTATAATACAACACAACATTTTTACATGTGTATTTGTTCTTTGCATTTCAGAAGCTAATTTTATAGATCTATTATTACCTCTTAAATAAAAATAATAAAAGGTAACTAATCATTTCAGCTACTCATTGTTTACTGACATATTTTTTATATTTGTAATGATGCTTTCTCACAAATTATAATACAAAATTTCAATCTATGGATATGAGACCGTTATCAGCAGAGTTCATGATGTTGTACTATCTGTTCCGAGTGAAAAATATAGATAAAACAAAAGCTAATAAAGCGGTGGAGGTCAGCGGCGGTGAGTTTTTTCATTTAGTGCAACGCATGGCAACGTGTAACGAACGGTCCATTGGGCGGAAGTAACGGCACGGCACACTTGCCGCGGCGCGCGCCCCCCCCGAACAGTTGTTCGCGTTACTTGCGCATAATTTATTCGCGAGAAATACTTTCCCACACACGGCCAGTAACTCGTGATTCGAGCGACTATCTTGCTTCTGACACTAACGCTTCAAATAATAATATATGTACGAACATAACAAGGTGGTATATTTGGCAAATTCATGTAATTTAGTATAAAGTTTTGTATATTTTTTTATTAATCTTTTGCGTTATCTTTATAGCAAGTTTAACAAAATTACTGCGAAAGGCATTCTACATATTATGTAAGCCAACCCCAGGGTGGATGATGATAAGATATGCCAGGTGTGAATTTAATATTTAGATGTAAACATTACTAAACAGAAAGGATAAATTACACTGTATAGTTGTATGTGCTTAACTTTGTTACATGCGATAGACACTCGTATTAATATTGTATACAGGTCTTCAACATTTTAACTTGAGATTTCAAGCATTAGATGCTCTCTTTTTACCCCGTAAATAACCTGATATGGTGATAACATAATGATCATACTAAATTGATTGGAGAGAGCATTAAAATATTACATTCGTATTGAAGAATGGTAAGTTAACATAGATAAGTGGTATCGCTTTTTGCCGTACTCGTAACGTACCAGCAGCGGTAGAAGGATTTCCATTGAAATGCGCCATTGTTTCCCCATTACATCGTCTTTACAATTGCAACCGCTTCAGTGCACTAAATGAACTGCAGGATTAAGCCGCATCATTATGAACAGCATGCTACTCGATAATATTATGCAAATGAAAATTGAGAGAGCAGGATGGAAACTGGGTTGTGCGAACTCGAGACAAAACAGAACTCCAAAGCACAGTATGAAAGACATGACACACTTGTACCGTAGTTTGAAGTGAACTTGCTTTAGAAAATTATTATGAAAAGTAAAAATATGTTGGAACTTTTATTTTGGGTGAATATATGTCATATTTATTATCCTCGCATGTAATTATGTGCGTCTGAAACACAACGATTTTCATGTTAAACGATTTTTTTCGGATTGACTAATCCTAGTTTGAAATTCATTTGCCTTTCATAATTTAAGTTTAATAATTTCATGAATAAGTGATATATAACATTATATAACATAACATTATATGTATATAAATATAAAGGTATTTAGAACATTTCGTGAAAAACTTCGTATTCAAACTGAAGGAGGACTATTGACGTGAATATAAAGCTGTGTTATTTGCTTGTATCAAATATAATTAAATACTTAAATATTTTCCTAATAACTGTTCCAATAAGAATATCTAACAGGGATGAGACAAAAAGTTCGTGACTGTTCTACTTTTTTCACTGTGACATTTTATTCAACAACCTATTTAGTAGCGTAAGTAACGACAGAGGCCAGGCGGAGCTCGAGCTCGCGTAAGCCTCGAATCTACAGCTAAGGTTGTATGCATCGAACTATTATGTTCTACGTAGAGCAGTTAGCAGACAACATGAACAATATTTGAGCGGCCGTTAGCGCGGCAGTGCGCGAGCGAGCTAATGAGCACGTCGGGATCTCGACGCGTGCCAGTACATATTTGTTTATTTGGTGTATTGCTTTAATTATAATGAATAAAAGCTCTAATAGAACACCACCTAGTTACCAGTTGCCAGTTGTCAGCAAAGATTACATACGATATCATCAAGCTTACTATTATTGTTACGTTACGCTGATAAATTTCGCTAAAACTCCAAACCTATTACCAACTGAGCATAAATATACGCATTACGTAGAGAGATTACATAGTGAAACGTATAGCGTGGCTTATAATATGGTTCACGTATACGTCACGATATTGTATCTGCAGAGAAATTTTAACAGAACGCTAATTGTTTTTCTCTAACCTGTCCATTCATTGTACATTTGGAGCTGAATGTAAAAGTCCTTCCGCGTCACCCGCGGTTCTACGCGTTCAACTCAAAACCGCTTACATTCATCCACACGTAGGTACTAAACGTTCGTGACCGATTACAAGCTGTTTCGTTAATACTGTATACTATGCTCAACACTTTATTGAATAGGTCGTGTTTTTTCGTTAATTGTGACCATATTTTGAGGTAATGCCGAGCTATGCGCGAGCGATAAAAGCAAAAGCTCGTTCGTACTGTAATTAAAGGAGGTTTATTGTTCACCTGTGCTTCGGAGCGTTGTTTAGAATATATGTATGTAAACGGTAATGACTTTTATGTGGGCACTTCGAAATTTTACGTTCCACCGCGTAGTCGCGGTTGTGGCGGCATTTTATAAAGTTTCGAAAAGAAAGAAAGTTTCGAAAAGGGCACATTTGTATACAGAAATATTGCGTATAAATTTGAAATCATGTAGAGTGTCAAGATTATTTAACATTTACATATTTAAGTCTGTCGACCTTTTAGAAAGCTTGTAACAAAAACTCGCGTAGGAGGTAACCGTTGTTATGGCATGGTCACAATTTTCTATTAGGTGATCCCCAAGCTCACACAGAATTTATATTTACTGATATGGAGTACTTTTAAATCATCGATTGATAGATGTCTATCATAAATTTTTCATCATCATCATGGTTGACTTATAGAACATTCCTTTTGGATTTAGGTCTACGCCTCGTTTATAATGATGAGATGTTAATTAAAGCGTATTATTAATTTCACTGATTTTGTCACAAATGAGAACGATAGTCGCCATTTCAATACACTACTTGTTTCATATTTCATTTATACTTAATCTATATGAAAAGTCATACAAAAACGATAGTTATTACAGAGTTATTACGTACCCACTGAAGAAATTCAATTTGTTGGAACAATTCCTGCGAAGATCTTATTGATAGTTTCAGTGCTCTCATCCTTTGCCATTTGGTTCCATTATACGTTTTTCCGCCAGAGCTGGCAGACAGATAATTGTCTTACACAAAAGACTCTACAAGTTCCACAGAGAAAGGAATTAGATTACTCCGAATCCACAATTCTCAGCCTGAAGGCAACAGCGTCATAAGGAAATAACTGCTGGAATAGTACTAAGAAGAAACAGATATTGGAATGATCTAGAGGTCGCTTTAAAATTTGTTAATGATGTAACGTAATCTAAGATGAATACTATCAGATTCTATTTACATTATTCGTTACTTATTTTACTTATAGTACTTAAAGATTCTTATAAAAACGGACCAAAATAAAAAGTTTTCATCATTAACTTTCTAAAACAACGACGGTTCTAAGGTCTGTCAGTACGAGACCCTGTACAATAACTCTAATAACATTGCTAAAACGCGTTTTATAACATAACAATGTGTTTTGACAGTTATAGCGTATTTATACCGTCCTAGGGCGCGTATCGTTTGACAATTACTGCGCACTTCGCATATAATACCTCGCAGCAGTGAACTACGCACCTCACTATGATGATGTGGTAATGAGATATGGACGTGATGAAGGTGACAACGATAGGATTGTTAATCAGAGTTAGATAGCGAAACGAGAAGCGTATTCCTTGCAGGTGACAAGTTGATTTCTGCGGGTTGTATTTCATGCAAAAGTTCAACTTACGTATATATGGCACTGTAAACGTTTACACAGAATTGCAATCGATATTGAATTTCTTATAATTAATTAATATCAATTTTCAACTCATTCTTCTAAAAAGAAATTTAAAAAATTGTACTCGTATATCTAAGTATCATATCCTTAATATTTTTGTTATAATTTCAGTTATAATTTATACACGCTAATCTCATTTGGTTCCGTCTCATATTTTTTGCTGCAACGTGGAGACAATTGTGTTATATAAAAGATGCGAACGTTCTTCACAAAGAAAAAGACTAGATTACAGAATTTGTGAAATTTCCCTTCTGAAAAATAGTAACAGTCTTGTAGTTACACTAAAACAGAATTATAAATATGGCCACAATTATTTAAAAATAAAATACAATGAACAACATAAGTCCTTACATAGATGACAAGAACAAAATTAAAATCTAGAGAAACAATGTTCTCCGCTAACGCCTTTTCAGTTAATAAGTCATTATTAACTGAAAAGGCACATTTAACGACTGAGCCTGAAGCAATTTTGAAATGTATGTTACAAAAATTACTTTTTAAAAGTAACATACATACTTTCTAAGTACAACATAGTTTTTTGTGATGAGCTTTAAGCTACATTCGAGCTTCGACTGCGTACTCATACTGCTGAGAACTTCATCAGTCACTTTTTGTCGTTACAAAAAAGAGATGTTTTTGAGAAGAATGATACAACTTAAGTCTGAATGCGAGATAATGTAACGGAAAGATGATTCCCTTTTTTCTGAAAAGACATTTGCGCATGATGCCCATCTACGCGTCTACTGACATTATCAGCCGCGCCATATTTACACATATTATTGTATTCTGAAAGCTTTCCCCGTAAATATCTTTGTTACATTTATACATACTGAGTATGAGTTTCATAAAAATCTCTCATCGAGTATATACTGATACTTTTTGTTGATCTTTTAGATATGTTTGCTTGGCGATCAAACAAATAAATTTAAGTATATTGCGTGTGGCTTATGTAAGGCGATGGAGACGGTAATTAAAAAGGTCAACATGTTTTGAAAAGTTTATTTTAGCAGCATGCATTGCAAAACAGTCTACGTACAATGTATATTAAACACAGAGGGGCAGAATAGAAGACTACGCAGAAGAAAATACTAAGGAACGCCGAAGAGTAATAAAGGTCAGAAAGTAGGCATACGACTAATAACGATAAGGCGTGCCTCTTACCGGAAGCTAAGGAGCGGTGATGGCGCGATGCGCCCGCGCAGTATAGCTGGCTACAGCACACTATGGCCGGCTGATGCCAACTGGTCTAGTTCGCTCTAATATTTTTGTGCATGTGCATGTTTCTAATGAAAGGGTTTTCACTGGGGACGTAAACATAAATAAATAATAAAATAATATCTTCTTATCTTATCGGGCATCTTTACACATTTGAAAATTCGTATTAAATTTCCGTAAAATATGAACATAAATCTTATTTTAAAGAATAACCGTGAGTAATGAAAGAGACGATAAATATATGTGTACAATGTAAGACCACCAAAAATATACATTCGAAATGTAAATCCAAAATTAATCCGCCGACAAATTAATCCGACACTAAGTATGAACATACAAATTTAAGCCTCCAACGCTGGGGTCGGATGTTCCAATCCCTGACACGCTTTAATGACTCCACAGAGTTATGGGTATTTTAAATTAAACATTCACCACAACTATGAAGGCATAGCATCTAACTAGCATCACGCCCGTATTTCCCCGAAGGGATAGGCAGACGGGTGCGATATTCTCCAACGAACCATCAGTTACGTCCTAGTTAGAATAGGGGTTAGTCTATTGAGGAATATAGCATAAAAAAAACTGTACATCCGATATCACTACAATATTCTTTGCTGCTGAAATAGAACATAGTTGATGATGATAATACATAAACGCGGATATCGTGTAGGTATCACACGTGAACTGATGACAGGAAATAAGATGAAGGATATGTTACCCATTCTATCAAACACGCAAAATGTTCTCTCATTTACAACCAGCAGCCTGCCAGCGGCGAGCTGTTGTGTTGTGTGGAACACGCCGGGATTTGTTTCTAACAAGTGCACCGTATCTAATACTTACTCGTGTAGTTAAGTCCGAATACACAAACGTAACACAGTTTAAACATAAAACTTACCACCTATACCAGCAATAACTACTTGAAGATACAAGAAAGAATACAAAGAAACTTACGCAGCGAGAAATATTTCAATTTTTGAAGAAAGAAAGATTTAATAATAAGGGTAGTATAATTGGGTGTTTTCTTCTACCTCCTAAGGTGCTGGGGTGACGATATGAGAACTATATAAAAAATCATAACACCATCAAATTGTACTTAACGCGGTATGCAAAAGAAGAGATAAATAATTATTTCAAGATTGCATTTTCTAAAAATAATTGAAGCTATAATATACTGTACTCTGTAGACACACGTAGGCACTAAATGAAAAATGCCATGATAAAGACGGGTAATAGAAACCAAATGTAGGACACGTAAGTAACGTGAGACTACGAATTTTATTAACTAGTGTTGGGCTCTCTCTGGGCATGCAGCTTACACCAGCAACTACATCAATGTACATTAACCAAAAAGGCCTTTGGTAATCAATCTACTCGTTTAAACAGAAGGTTTATGAACATCTTTAACGCGTCCAAATGACCGGACGCGCGATTATAGAAGCGATGCATCTACCAATGGAAACGATCGTAGAACTTAATCGCATCAGTACTGAACATTTGTTAATTGTTGGCTTTTATTCATTTATCTTGTAGCAGAATTCTTAAAATAGCATTATTACTGCGGGTATATGTGTAACAAAGTCAACATTCCATTAAAAACAAAAAAAATATTGCCAGTTTTGCAAAGTTTCCCATCATACCATATCATCATGGTGACTTCACCCCTAATTTAATGCTAAAATGCTTGTACACTCGGATATCGACAGCGTCCATTACAGAGCTCCATAGACATTAAATGCGGTGCATTTTGGCTGTACGTATGAATAACTTTGTATAAATATTGCACAAAGGAAACAAGCCAAGTCTACGAACAAGCCTTAAGGCATGCAATTTCATAATAACTTCCCTACACATATATCTATAATGTATTACGGACCATGCGTCTCGTAAGTAAATTTATTTTATGTTACACATTCTGGTTATCTTTCCGATATATTATTATTAAAGGTTCGAGAGATGTCTGATAATATATTCGATGTATCACGAGATTCTGAATACAGCGCATGGTATTTTTAATAGCCGCTAAATTTATAAAGTTCAAAAATACCTCTTTATAATTTTGTCCTCGCTCATCTTAGAAATCGTTCATTCTCTAACTCGGGAAACGAGGATAAAAGTCGACATATAAACTTTTATTAAAGCGAAATCCTCAGTAACAATAACCCATTTTCGATAATATCGCTTCGTTTTAAAATCAAATTGATATTTTTTTTTAATATTTAATGATAGATAAAGTCCACTCCGTTTGCTACGAATAACTATATCCCCTTTCTATTGTGCAAAATATTCATTTTGCGAGATGCCTTACTGTTCGGAATAAATGAGACTTCGCTTTGCAGACCAATGTAGGCACAAAAAGTTGTTACAGAAGTGAAGGCAGACAGTTTCAGGGCACTGCAACATGGGAAAAAAGCGAAGACTGACTTCGTAACCTATTCCGAAGCTACAGTTGACTAATTGTGTCGCGGTAACGATAAATGAAAAATTTATGGAATAATCTGGTAGTAATGTTATAGCCGTTATTTATATCAATATTTTCTTTATTATTATTATTGCTAGTATTGGTAGCAAAAACATTGTAAAAAACCAGAATTCTTATGATTGAGAATGATACAGATTATTTCTTTGTTATAATACTTTATATTCGATTTATGCTAAGAAAGTATCTATTAGCGCCAAAGACATATGTAGCAGTTAAAACGTGTAATAAATGACCAGTGGTAGTTTCTGTCCTCCAACAGATACCTCTTTACAAAATCAATTGCTAGTTAAACGTAATAGTAGGCAGAAAACCTCGCAAGACGCAGATGCAGTCACTGTCAGAGTTTGTATTGCGACATGTAACAAAGAAAAATATCTTTACAGACCAAAGTTGAAATAAAATTTTATTATTCATATATTTTAATATTTGAATAATATCCATTACCGACCGTGGAACATGTAAATGTATTCTTATATCTATCTCCTGTATTAAGTGTATGCTATCTGTCTTGTGTTGTTAATTGTGTATCGAAACCGAACTAACGTTGTCAATATTTGTCATAGACAAGATATGATATTCCAGCTGACCAACGCAGACTTCTAATCAATCATTAATAAACCTATACCCTCCACGAAACCCACTGGAATGGTGTCTGTGTTTCTGTAATAAACATGTGTGCACCAAAGGCCCCACCACACGATCGTATTACACGTATCCCGTTAACATGCAAAACGACCATTTAGAGACTCAGACCGCTACCCGTTGCAAGTATTCGTAAGCAACCACTTTGGGGACATGCGATTGAATCCAGGTACACTAACACCCAAGCTTATTTCACATTCAAACCTTTGTGCGTCCGGACTTCTAAGTGCTGTTGGTGAATTGTTAATTTATATTATTTGTGCTAATACCAGATTTATTCCTAACACTCCTTACGTTCAACTTTAAGATTGGACTTTA
This sequence comes from Microceris miodesmiata, assembly GCA_018245735.1. Taxonomy (NCBI): domain Eukaryota; kingdom Metazoa; phylum Arthropoda; class Insecta; order Lepidoptera; family Hesperiidae; genus Microceris; species Microceris miodesmiata. The sequence continues at coordinate 19,858 of DWEC01000118.1, forward strand.
TCTTTCTGCAGAATTTACTGAACTTGGCTTCCCGAGATGGTGGTTGGAACCCCTTACACCCCCTTGATTTGATTAGAAATATGTTTTCTATATCGTCCACTTACCGAATGTTTTTAAACGGACATCATTTTTATACAGTTTAAGTCGCAATAATCCTATATTAAATTCACAGTCGTTGTCCAAAATCAACTGATCAAATAGCAATACAGTACAGTGAATGCACCAGTGCATCGGTAAAGAAATACCTAAGTATAGAGGTGATGCCTATATTGTAGAGCCCCGACAAAGGCCGCCCGCGGTGTGTACGGAGCGAACAGCGTCAATAGAATATCGAATGCCGACATTCATTCTTCCGTTGCAATGCACAGCGAAGGTTATATGCGCATTGTTTCACCGATCGCGCCTATCGAACAATCGTCACAAATTTCTCGTTTCCAATTCAAATCCACACCGCATCACATATCGCTTTCATACCTGCCTTTATCGTATTGCACAGTTTTGGCGAAATAACAGCATAACAAAATGTCATATTGCAGTTCTCCTTTTAACTGCAACACCGTGGAGATCAGTTAATTTAGTTTAGTTTAGTTTACATTTGATTTATTTTTGATTAAAATTGATTGGTAGCTTAGAATATAAAATGTTGAATTTTTATTGAGAACAATAGTATGCAGTCTAAAGTTGTGAAGTTGTGGAACTCATCAGAGCGGAGACAGTAAAAGTTGCGCAGTAGAACGTAATGCAAATGACACTTACGCGTACAAGACGTGGGCTCGTCGCTCTTGTCTCCGCAGTCGTTTTCCCCGTTGCAGTATTTGTCTAGCGATATACACTGGCCCGTATCACACAGTAGTTCACTCAACCTACAAGGACTCGTATCAACGTTCCTCGCGAACTTAGCCGTCTTCACCGGCGCGCTCGCCTCCGACTCTAAACTATCCTCATTAGCGAACTCATCACTCAAATCCTGGGGGCTACACAGTTTTAAACACAGCAACACTATAATGAACAGAAAAGTTCTATTGCCCGTAATCTCATGGAACGTTGTTTGGAAACACATTTTCGCTACTCTACGATTCGGTCACGTGGTGTTTGTCACAACATTTTATTATCTCGGCCCGTCCTCTCTTCTCGCTCCGGATCTGTAACAAATGAACATTGTATCAGTTTTGAAATAAAACAAATAGACAGTATCAAACATTACGTTATTCGTGAAACATTACACCGGAGAAGGGCGCGTTGTGACGATTGCAAACACATCAATTAAACATGAATAAATTTACACACATCAAATTATGCTTTTCACGCACAGGGACGACGATTATATTCCTTGAATGTTAGATACAATTTAATGATTTATTCAAACAATTACTGACGAAAAATAGAAAATACGATTACCATTATTACCGAAATTACAGATTCAAATTTGTTTAACTAAAGCAGTTACGCAAAGTTGGAAAAACGTAAACCATTTTTTCTAGGCACGTATCAAATAGGTCGACCTAAAAGTTTTCTATCTAAGAACTAGACCTTTCTATCAGTTCCAACTTTATTTGTTATATTACTTAGGATCGAAATAAACACTGTGCCCTTTTTACAACAATTTGATTATTTTTCCTTCTATACCTTATCTAAGTTTCATCACATAATTCCATTTGTAT